>ML682038.1:3811126-3902171 GCA_007922195.1 Podocnemis expansa | reverse complement strand
CAACCCCCCCCCCCCACACAATCTCCCCCCCCCCCCGTTCCCAGCAGTAGGCCTACCCTAGTTGCTTCTGGACCCCGATGAAGGGTGGAAGGTTGAATGTGGACCGGCTCGCAAAAAGTTTGAGTACCCCTGGAGTACAGGCACGGAGAAGAAGAGAGACCAGGGAAGGGACAGAGATACCCAGGGAACTTCTGATGGCACAAATCAGGTGAGATGGTTTTGAGACACAAAGAATTATGAAGGGGGCAGGAAGGAAGTAGCTGGATCCTTTATTTTATTATTATTATTAATAAATACTTTTAAAGCTTTTTTTGATGAAGTGAACTGTATTTTATGGTATTACCTGTATGGTATTGAAAAACACTTTCATATCTGATTCTTTTTTAATAATGTTGGTGAATTATATTGTCATCAACTAATTCTCTTCAGTTTTAAAGCAAGAATTTGTTTTACTACTACCACAAGTGAAACGCACCAAGTTATACTCTTCACTATAACAAATCAATCACTTAGAAGAAACTGGTCACTAAAGACTTGATCAACTTCCCATTGAAGTGAAAAGAAAAATCTCCATTGGTTTCAGTAGACTTTGGATCAGGCTTTTATAATTTAAATGTTCCTGATGTCCTGCAACCAACCCTTCATTTAACTATGTGTAGAGGGTAAATCTTTGAAGCCACAGAAAAAATATTTAAAATTTCTTTTTAGCATGCACTCCTGTTCGTTTCTATGGTATGTAATGACATGTTTACACATGTTTATTCATTTTTGAGCATGTATTTCTATACCTGACATTTCTTTAGTGAACAGTTTAATTCTAGATCAAAATATATAGCTGGATTAAATTACAAATGTGTATGATCTGAATCTGATAACTATCATTAATAAAGATCATCATTTGAGCTATTTCCTACCACTGATGCCTCTTTAACATCTACACTGATGGCTCTTTGCCCATGAGACAATTAGGACAAACCAATCATCAATGAATCAGAATCTACACAGTTAACACTAACATCTTGTAGTTTCCTATGGAAGTCAACTTGCATAATTTAAACAGAAGCAAGTGTCTGCATTAAAAAAGGAAATTCTGTAGTGGTTATGGTGAATCATAATATAATTTCTGGGTCAGTGTCAAAAAGAACCTACATCTCTGTGATATGCACTATAAGCACTGATAAGTGGGTACTACAGCATATGTGCAATACCATTCCCAATGGAACAGCTTGAATTCTCCATAACCTCGCCACTGGCCAGGAGCATCGCTGCCCCAGGGAAGGACCAGGGGCACCAGCCCAGGCCACGCCCCCTGGCCACAGGCCACGCCCTCGGACGGGGACAGGGTTGGGAGTGGCCACTGCAGCCACGGGCAGCTAGGTCCCAGATCCCTGGCCAGGGACAGGGCCGGAGCAGCTGCTGCTGCCGCAGATGGCTGGGCCCCAGATCTCCGGCCCGATCAGGCCAGAGACCAGGAGAGGCGGAGCCCCGGTGCTGGGATTCGGGGCATGGGCCCTGTAGGCAGGCACTGTGGCCTGCCTCAGAACCCGAGCTAGAAGACTACCCCAAACGCCCCCTCTGGCCAGCCCCAGGGACTACAAGGCTCCAGCCCCGGAAGCAGAGGGGCAGGGCCAGGCCAGGAAGGGGCGGTATAAAAGCCCTAGCTGGGAGCTCACTTGAGGCTAAGCTCTCGAGGGGGAAGGATGTGCCGGCCCACTGGGAGCCGGCCGGGTCTGCTCAGGGCCCAACCCACCAGCCGGCTCCTGCCTTTAAGGACACCCAGCGCTACGGTCCGCCCAGCCTTCCAGGTCCAAGTGACTGGGAGGGGAACCCGGAGGCGGCTGACTGGGGCGGGCGTTCAAGAGCCCCCTGGGCCCCACCGCCACCTCCTTGCTCCAGGGCGGCCTGGGACGGCGGGCAGGCGGAATGGCTGACACTCTCTCGGCCCTCCGATTTAGAGGAGCTGCCCTCGGCCGAGGAGGAGATGCCGGCCCCGTACGGACCCTAGGACCTGGAGGAGTTGCCTCCCGTGGAGGAGCCAGCCGAGTACTCCGACCCGACGCCCATGGACACCGAGGGGTTCGCCGGAGTGCCGCAGGCCTCCTACGAGGGAGACCCTGAAGATGGCTACCCCCTTTGGAACTAGGTGCCCAGGGCGGGTGGCCGGGGCGGGGTTGGAGGAAGTAGCCCAGGGAGGGCAGGATGGTGGACCGTATTCCCCGGGGCAGCGTGTTTCGGAGGCAGCCCTGCTGACCCTTGGTGGTGCCACCCTGCCCCTGTCTAGGGCCCTGGGCTGAGACACAGTGGAGCGGGTGGGCCTGCGTCTCCCTCCACAACACCCCCCTATTTCCCAGCTTAGGAAGCGCGAACCCGTCCCTGACTTCAGACTTTGTGCTCGCTCGCCCGCCCCGCCGGGGGGGGCCGGGGCGCCAGACTGGGAACGGGCCCGACCACCCAAGGGATCAGGCCTGGGGACATTTTGTTTGGCTACTGGGAGGGACGCCACGCCCGTTAACTCCCCAGAGCTGCCAGTAGGAGGCACCCTCCTGACCCGCCAGCGGCACGGGACGCCTACAGGCCCCATGTGCCCAGCACCAGCAGCACCCCTGCCACTGCTATCACATTATATGAGCCTGGATTCAAAATAAGCTGTGAAGACTACTGAAAGCAAACATTTTTTAATAGTATCAGATATAAAATAGAATGCCTAATTTAGGTGAGAGTTGAATAGAATTAATCTTCAGGTTCAGGGCAGATATTCAGCTCTCTGTTTTGCTAGTGTAAATCCAGAGTAACTCAGTTGAATTCGGTGAAGTTACTTCAGATTTACATCTATGTAACTGACACCAGCATTCACACCCACATCTATGTTATTGATTTAAAACTAGATCCACAACAGTGATTTACTTTTTTTTTTAGAAGTGTTTCATTTTATTTCTAGAGGATTAAAATAACGCCAACCATTATAGTTTAATGATGACTTCCAAGTTCAGGTCTACTGGACTAGGACCCTATGAAAACGTTCAGTATTTATGTAGCATTCTTTAGTTTGAATTCACATTTTAAGTCTATATGTCTTTCGCAGTGCAAGGCACAAAAAACAGCCCTGTAATGTGGCCCAACACACATCTTGCAGTTGGTCTTAGATGCACAGAATTATATGAGAATTATTGACAGCACACATGCAATCACAGTGAAGGCATCAATGGGCAATGGAAAGCTACCTGCTGTAGTAAAAGGGAAAGGGAAGTGCCCTGGACTTTGGAATTACTAACTACAGTCACTGCTGTAGGTCATAATCCTTAGTAATCTTTTCACTGCAGGATCTCCATTGTACCTGCTGTGCTGCAGATGTTCCATCTACATTTCATTGAAGTCAGTGCATCACCAGGATTCTGAAACACAGCAAGATGCATTCTGCCAGGCATACCTAGCATGTTCAGCAGCTCTCAAGGGGTTAAAAATAACATTCTATTCAGAGACCCTGCTACCCTTTACAGCCAAAACAAATAACCTGTACAGTTGCATTCTGCTGCCTGTTCATTATGGCAGGGGTATCAAACTCATTCAGTGTGAGGAGCCACATTGGAGGGTGGGACACTTGACATGGGCCAAAGAGTGTCCCTGAGCCAAATCAGCCTGTGGGGGGTCCCCAGCCCCCTGCGCTGCGGAGAGGGACCAGCTCAGAGGCCAGGTTCCCGGCTCCCATCCTGCTCCAACCTTCGGCTTGCTGCCAAAAACAGTGCATCAAAGTGGGATGGGAGGGCAGCTGCACAGGTTCTGCACTGCTCCTTTGGCAGCAGGCAGTACTGGCATACTGAGGCTATCTTGTACCTGGGGGCCAAGTCACATTTGCCTCCCCACCCTGCCACCTCCACCCTGTGCAGCTCCTCTCTCACACAGGGCAAAAGGGCTCACAGTGGCTGGGACCCCTCCTGCTCTCTGTGGAGGTGGAGGGAGGATGCAAAGGGTGGGAAGCATGAGGGCGGCAAAGGTGACAGCCAGAAGCCAGATAGCCACTGCCAGGCTACCGGGGGCTGGGGGATGGGCTGGTGTGGTGCCAAAAATTGTGTGCCAGCAGATTTTGTTACCATCTCTATTTCTGTCAGAACACCAAAACAACAAAATATGCCAGTACATGGTATTCGGCACTACAGTGTCCCACACCAGGACCTGATTAGAGAGGCCCCAGCCCAGACTGCCCAGTTTCAGGTCACCACCTGATGCTCCTGCCCTCCCACTGCACAAACCAGACTGTTGGCAGGGCAGGGTGGCTGCAGCCCCAGGGGCTGGATGGGGGAAAAGGGCTTGGTGGGCTGCTCCCAAGGGGTGGATCAGACCAGCCCAGAGGCCAGGCTCCACGCTCCTGCCTTTGGCTTGCTGCCAATAGCATGGCAGCTGCTCTGATGACGACAGTACAGAACAGCTGGCCAGATTGGACCTGATGTAAATTTGACACCCCTGCATTATGCTTAATTGCCATAGAGAGTTCTCTTTAAGTAGTACTAGGCATACGAATCAACATACTATTTCCATTTTGCTCATTTCCACTGAGTCTAGCATCCTTCAACTATCTGCTTCATATACTACACATTTCATTTCTCAAAGCTTCTGCAGATACTCCAGTTTCATATCAGAAAGTCACCAACAAGTATCTGCATAGGAGATTTTAAAGCAGTTACGTATATAACTTATTTTACTTACTATTCTGTATTTCAAGTGACCAGTAGCAATGAATATGAAATCAATATCCACAATTTTAGATCAATTTTTTCTAGTATCGCTGCATGACGGGTCTTTCATTTCTATTTAACTCTTACCTGCAACTTTTAAAGGTGACAAGCACAAGAATTACAATAAAACCAGAACAGAAAGACTATTATGCCAAATTTGGGCTACGCAATTCATCTTGACAAACAGGTGCAAAATTTTGACAGTTAATCACTTTGGGTTTTTTTCTTCTACATCCACCCAAGTTGCAGGCTAATCTATTAATTTTAATGGCTTGCTGGACTCCCATTTAATGGTTCAATGAATACGATACATCGATGCTTTTCTTTGCATAATCAAGAGGTTCAGTAAGCAAAATAACTTTTTAAACTTAAATACTGAAAGGCTTCTGAAAATATAAGCATTTCAAATTCTTCTTTTATTATTAAAATATTTTAATTCCTCTTTAAATTAGTTATATCCTTTCCACCAGACATATGAATACATTCCTTTTTCTCTATTATCCTTTATCTGAAATCACATTTGCTATTAAAGATGCACATCCTTAAAAATTCTAAGGAGCCTAATACTGTGAGGTGCTGAACAGGAAGATGGTGAAAATAATCTGTACTTTGTACACCCTAACTTTGCACTGCCTCTTTTGCATAGGTGCTTACCCTCTTGTAGAATCAAGTTGTTTGTGTAGTGCAACTCTGAAGCATTTTAGGACCATTGTAAATGTTGCAACACTTTGAGAGCTCAACCATACATTCCCTCTGCCCTGAAAATTCCCACTGAAGAAAAAAAAAGTAATTTTCTTCAGCCAATCAATTTTGTTCCCTTGTAATTCATAATGGATCTCCTTTTTCAAATTACATTTTAATGACTACTCTGTTCTCAGGTAGATCATACTCATTTTTTTCCTAAAAAGATCACTGTTTGTTATTCCTTTTCCCATACTGCCCCTCAGATGGAAGCAATAAACTGAAGTTAAACAATGTGAAAACAAAAATTACTACCACATTCAAAACACATAAGAAGGGCTAAAATGAAACGAAATGAGATACAACATCAAAATCATGCCAAAAAGGCCAAGCAATGGCATTGAGATGACTGACTGAAGAAAATAGTTGCTGAGCAAATAATCACAACTAAGATGAAAGAGAGAAAAAAAACAATTGGACAAAAATAAAGGGTCTTAAAACCACTAATGTATTTCCCTCATTCTGGACTGAGCCAAAAGTATGCCTATCCCAGAGCCTTAAACAATTTATAGCAGCAACAGGGCTACTAAATGAAACACTGTGAGTTACAGAACAGAAATGAAGTCTAGATAAATCTGGTTGCATATCATTACTAGCTGCCATTCTTCCTTCCTTTCTTTGCTACTTCTCATTGAATACTTTCTGCCCCACAAAAGCTGTCAGGCTGATCAGCATGAGCAACAAGCTGTCTAATCACTGAACAAGTGCAGCACAGGTAGCTTGTACATTGGTGGGGGTGCATGAGGAAGCTTGTATCTCAATCCACCCCTGTAGGATTGAGAGGTGTGTTCAATCCATTCATTTCTTGGCCTCTATTATGAAACTACCACCAATGTTGCATGTAGTGTTGTCATAGCCCTGTCAGTCCCAGAATATTAGCGAAACATAAGACGGTGAGGTAGCATCTTTTATTGAATCCATGTCTGTTAGTGAGAAAGACTATCTTTAAAGCTTACATCTCTTCTGCAGGTTTGGGAAACTCACTCAGGGCATTTTTACAGTACAAAATTAACTTGATCTAATTTAAATCAGCATACAGCCACTGGAGTAATTACACTTTGTGTCAGCACTTTGCTCCATGTGTCAGCAATGCACTTCTACTGATTGTACTATCAATCTGAGGCATTTTGGGATGGCTGCTGAAGGCCAATAACAGTCAATGTAAACAACACAGTGTCTGCACTAACACTGCTTCTACTTACATATATCAACACTGACTCTAAGCCTCTTGTGGAGATGGAGCTATTAATTCTGTGTAGTGGGGCTGTTACTTCAGCAGCAGCAAAATTTTAATGTAGACACTTACATAGTTCAGTTGATGTAAGCTGCCTTGCATCAACCTACTTCTGAAGTGTGGACCAGCCCTCAGTGTTATAGCTGAGCTCAGGATTGAAGAAATGGTTTAGCATAAAGTAGTTAACACATACTTCAAGGGGCCACTCATGATGAAGTGTACCATCAGCAACCCACAAAGCACTCTCAAAGAGATGATCCTTTGAGTTTAAATTTACAACTTTGCTATACACTAAAAATGAATAGATACACCAGATTTATGAAAATGCATCCACTTCAGTCTGCGTACAGCGAAAACAATGAGTCCTGTGGAAGGAAGCACCAGTGATCCACTGCCTGGGACAAGCAGCCCAGAGGATTAGTTCAAATTAACATGGCTACATTGGTTTAATTCAAACTCATAAGGTCAAACTAACCCTTAGATCAAACTTAAGTGAGGTTTTGTAAGTTCTACCTAGGCTTTCTTTAGTTCGACCTAATGGGATCAGGTCACACTGCAACAGCAAATCAAAGCAGTTATAGATTCAAATACTGGAGAACAACATATAGAGGAAGATGATGTCAAATCACCTGTTGTAATGAGAGAAGAGCTATGAGATGGTAGCAATTTTTAGTCCCTTCCAAATGCAATCGGAGTAGAGCTAGAAGTCTATATATGAAATGCAAAAAATTACTTTGGATACCTAATACACACATTGTATTGTTAGCAGTGCCAGAGATTAATGAATAAAGTGAAAGTGAAAAGATAGCATTTACCAAAGATAGCAGGTAGCTATTTTCTCTCCTCAAGAATTCTCTGAGATCTACATACAGCACATCAGAGGCATGATGATTTCTTTTCTACATAAACATGTAACCGAAATTATACTTTTGGGAATGTTATTTTAATGCATGAACAGTGTGTAGTAAATAAGGCAAGGGGTTATATGCTGAAGGAGATAAAACATAATATTGAATAACACCGTCCACCTTGTCCTCTGGAAAAGTCTAATGGTTACTTGTTTGAGAGGAGTTAGCTCACTGTCCTCCTTTAGGAAGATGCTGACTATCTACACAGATAGTGAGTCTTTTGTCTCTCTACTAAAATGAATCTGTCAGGAAGGCCATGAGTCCACATCATTAGGTCATAGCTTGTAATTACAGAAGCACCTGAGCAAACAAAACTGACAAAGTGAGCAACAGATGATCAAACTCGAAGAGCAACTCTGTGTAAGCTCAAAGGTATGTCTTTCTTACCAACAGAAACTTGTTCAATAAAAGTTCTTTTCTCACCCACCTTATCTCATTAATGATAGAAAATGTTATATGCCAGTAAGGAACAGACACTAGAAAAGTAGCCAACATGATCTCAACCTTATCAATTACATTCACAGTGTGTGTAAAAACTTCTCAAAAAAAAAAAAAACCGCTTGTCTTTGCTTGGACATAGTGATAATCCGGGTAGAACAAGATGCCGACCAAAGATAATTGTTCTTCTAATAGGAGATTTTGCAGATACTATGGAGAACAGAACTTACTCGGATTCCATCAGACTCTTTTGCTACAGTCAGTCAAGTTATAAAGAAAAATTCCACCAACTACACTGTAGCCCCCTTCCTTCATGGTTCATCTGCTGCAGGTCATTTGTGTAGCAAAGGGTTCCATAAGGATGACACAGAGAGTAGAAATGTTTCAGGGCAAGCATTTGATTAAAGAGGTGAATTATGTGCTTTTGGGAAGAGCTAAAACCTTCTGACAGCAAACTAAGAACATATCTCCAATAGGTTCACTATTTTGGTGTATTGCTCCTGGTCATATTCTTCACCTAAATTGTAAAGGTAAATGGTGGGTTTCTGTTTTGAAGATACCATTAGAAGAAGTAAGAGCTGGACAGAAGTGAAGGAAGTTTCATAACGAGCCTGTGACACTTGGAAAATGGATTTGATAAGCAAACCTCTCTCTTAAAAGAAAAATATCTTCCAGCTGATTATGATCATGAGTCCAAGACAAGCTTAAGTAAAATTCTCCATTGATTTCCAAGCAGAAAAAAAATAGGGCAGCAAGAAAAAAGAAAAGTTCTCTTAATTTTCTATGACTGATACCTACCCCAGGCCACTTTAAGTAAAGCAACTGACAGATAGCAGTCAATATACCCCTTTTAATAGTATCAGCTTCAGGGCATCAGAAAGAGTCATTCTTTTTTCTCCTCCTCTTGTTCTCCCCAGAGAATATTTACTTACTAGGACTGAAAGCCTCAATGAATCAGCATTTTGGGGGCAGCATAGTCAGACAAAATGAGGATGGGGTTGTGAGAGAGGAGATCAGGAAGTCAGGAATCCTGGCTCAGCCTTGAATTCACTCAGTGCCCTTGAGCAAGCCACTTCAGTTCCTTTGATGCAATGATAACATTAATGTCCATTCTTTGCCTCAGTTCTTGATCTGCAAAATGAAGTGCAGAGCCTCATGGCCAGCTGTAGCATAGCAGCTGTCTCCCCAGATGACATCTCCATGCCAACAATCATTCTGTCACTGTGGTGGTCTATCTTCCCACAACTTGGCCCTCCAGTCAGGCAACATCTTAGTCTAAACCTTACAGACTAAGAAAGTCCAAGCCAGCTATAGTCCAATTACTTTACTGACAGGTCTTCTACTTGTCTCTGGACTCCACAGGTCTTATACACCTTACCTCAGGGGATTTCCTTCCTTGTGGCTGGTTGGGGATCATGGGCCAAATCCAGCTGCCAATGCAGAAAACCTGCAACTGGAAGCCAAGGTCCACTCCTTCAGACCCCTAGCTGTCTGCTTAGAGTGTTTTATATCTCTTCTAGCTCCCAGAGAGTGACTACAAATTCTTTCCTTGTAACTTCTTTCTATTACAAATTCCCTGACTTTATGATCACCACCCAACCCCTCCCTAGATGGAACTCGTCATTAATTAAAACTGGCTTTTGTGCCTACTCTCTTTTACAGATGCTGCTAGGCATGTTAATTGGACTCCTCTCCATATTAACCCTTTCCAGGCCTGTGCCAGATGCTCATCCTATCACAAAGTGCTAAATATTTATTGGCCTAAATCCTGACTCATCTAAACTCCAATTGGTTTCAGTTGGCATTTGACAGGAAAAGAACTTAAGAGTTTGGCCCATTTTTATTTAATCTCTATGTGTTCCTCCAAGATGCTGTGAAGTTTCTGAAACATCAAGCAAACCAGTATGACTAGGAAGCTATCCAATGTTTCTTGGAGAATGGCAAAGTACCAAAAGAAAATGCCAAGTCCATAAAGATTGATAGTATTACATTGCTACAAAATGCCAATTAGCGCTTGTGTATCAAGACTGATCTGAAGAATTCATGGTTTGCTCTTCAAATGTAAAAAGTCTTTGGTATCAACTGTTCCATAAACATGGACTACCCTTCCTGCCTTGGACTTCAAGGCCACTGCCCTCTCCCACTGATGCCAACTAGTAACTCAACTAATAATGACAAGAGCTAAAATATTCTATGTAGCTAATGAAAGTATTTTATTAAGCCATGAGCAGCTATTGCTTTGACTATTTGATTTGCATGTAGAGATGGATGAAATATTTCAGTTAGCAGTTTATTTGCCACAAAATGCAGTTTCAGGATGACCAAAACTATTCACAAATTCTTATCGAGCTTGCCACAGTTTTGACCAAACTGAAAAGATCATAATCTTTGAATGTGGGGGACCAAAATTTGATCACGTTTCAATGACCAGTTAGTTCCACTACCTTTTCTCTTCAGTTTAACTCTGAACTCCATGGACAGACTCTTTGACTTCACAGGGGCTCTGTTTATTTGCACAGAGCTCACTATACGATCTAGGCCTTAGATTGCAAACTTTTGGGGGCTGTTTGTTCATCACCTACCACAGCTGGATGCTGCAGCAAGGGAAATAAGAAGTAATAATTAAATTTAAGCAAGTGTCTAGAACTGGTGAAAGCTGTTTTAAAATTATATACGTCTTCCCCTCAAATTTTCCAGCCCCAGAAGAAATGCTACGTACCAATAATAAATATGAGAAAAAACAAAACTTGTATCTCTGCTATATGACAGATCCACTGCTTTTGCTCTCTGAACAAAACAAACCACCTTCTTCTCTTAGCAGGAAAGAAATCTTTGGTCAGAATGGCATTAATAGATTAGCAATCAGTGTTGATGCCATGCTGTTCATTGGGAGATATTCTTTTGTTGAATACATGCCCACTGACATTACACATAAAACCAACAGCAATAAAGGTGGTGCTATCAGCCATGTTGACATGAGATAACTTGATGCAATATAGTCCTCTGAATGTATAGTATGAGAGGCCTGGGAAGTGCTTAAGGCAAAATTATGTCTTCTGTTTTCTTCTTTTACATTACACATGAATCACAAAGAACTTGAGGTTTTTTTACTGGTCTCCGCCACATAAAATAACTAGTTAAAGAAGTGTGGAAATTCATTTCTAGAAACTGGAAGCATTAACAAAGCAAGTACCTAGAATGGAAATATATGGGGGGTTCATATTTTAAAATTTAAAATGGATTAAATGTTAAATTGATCTCAGCAATTTGTTAAACACAATGCAAATTCCAACCACTGAATTATGATTCATTCCAAACAATGTATATTACATATATAACAACAGTCCAGTAGTAAAGCAATACCTCACACCCCACGCCGAGCTATATTTATTCCGTTTTACTGTATACAGTTAGTTTTGCCTCTCTCCAAGTCCTTTTTGATCAAGACTTCACCTCTTTTTCATTAAATTTCTTTCAAAGCCTAACCACCTCAGGAACTGAGTAGCACGAGGGTCAAGTAAACATTGGTCATTTATATCAGCATATTGAAGAAAGCAATTATAACAATAATTTTAACAGAAGATGTTCACCTAGAAACTAAAAGCAGCCTGGGGAGGCAGCTGTCAAAGCAGCCTGGGCTAGCCTGGGAGCAGGACTGGGTCATGAAGATTGCTTAAAGCCAGGAGGTGGTGAGTGAATGCTACATATTTCTCTGAAGCAACACCTCTGGGCCTGCTCAGAAGCAATGTTGACAAGCCACAGCATGAACCATGCCCAGTACTCCTCAACAGTGAGTGCTGATACACAGCCTTTATATGTAGCTGCAACAGAGGCCAGAAATGGCAAAGGAGAAAATCAGCAGGCATGTAAGGGATTTCAGGCAATCTCCAACTCCAGAAGTAAAATATATACAGCCGTCAACATAAAGGTATAAAAACCAGAGCCATTAATATCAAAATAGAACTACATATAGCACGCAAGTCAAAAGGGCATCAAACTACTTGAAGAATGCAATCATCCAAGACTGAGTTCCATCCCTTTTTATAGTGCAGTGAACATTATTAGAACTGAAACAAGGGGATGTGGGTGAGGGAGGGTGGTAAGAGGAACTCCTGTTGAGTAGCCTTTTTTAAAAAAATATTAAGAAAAATGGCTTCAGTTAAAAGAAATACTATTGGATAATGTTTTTAAAATGATAAGATATTGCTCAAAACCATAGCACAATCAGCAGTTTAAGTAGCAAATTATATGCTTTAGTTTGTACTGGAACACTGCTCAACATGCAAAAAAACAGTTCACACTTTGCATTTTATTGAGATAGTGTTTCTTTATTGTTGTATACAGCAGAGTTCCTATTTTACATGGTGAGGCATTACTGAAAGTACCTGTTGCAATTTTATTTAAGTACTTGCATTTTTTTTTTTTTTAAGAGGACTGGAAGTAGTTAGAATTGAAAGCATTATATATTGTTTTTTTTAAGACAGCAATCTTTTCTTTTGCATTCATTTTTCTTTTCTTTTTATCACTGTAATTTAATTCTTTATAGAGCTGTATTTTGGAAACTGTTAGGTAATTACTAGAGCTGGAATTATAAAATAGATCCTGGAGTGGTGGCAATCTAAAAAACTTAAGAAGTTAGTATTCCCAAAACCTGCAAAGTGGCAAATCTGGGAAAATGCCACAAAACCAGAGACTTTGAGCACACTGCAGGGCTACTGGCATTTTCTCCAAAGCTTCCATTGAGCACAATCCAGTCTTATAAACACTTCAGGACTTAGACTAATTTCTTGGCTAGAACAGTAAAAATTAAAAAAAAACAAAAAGCACTGAAATACTTTACTAATTAAAAGAAGATACATGAAGCGAAATTGCATTGATTCGTGTTCTACAACTTTCAAACTTTAGCCTCTGTAAAGTGAGTTATGCTTGCTGTGCTGAGTAGTTGAGGTCAATATTTTATATGAGAGTGTCTAAATTTGAGTTATTAAATCCATATTAGGCAACCATGACAGGATGGACTAGGCCCAGAGGTCCCCTGCTGGAGGCTTCAGGGTCCTCACACCCATTCCAGGAAAAGAGTGGTCAAGCGAAGTCCCACAAGTGCCCTAGAGAGGCTGTAGGGAGCAGCCAGTCAGGACCTAGGAGGGTCATATAAAGAGGATCTGCAAAGCAAAAGACAGTTTCTTGCTGGAGCCAAAACAGTGCAGCTGGTTCTCTTGGGGAGCCAAAAGGAACTGCAGAACCACTAACAGCTCATTGCTGGCAGGGACTGGGGGAGGGGAGGCAGCTTGGGAGGGACCAAGAAAGAGCTCCTGGCTGGTTGCTGAGCCTAAACCTATGAGAGCCCTCAGGTAAGAATGAAGCATTACTGAAGGCTGGGGTCATGAAGAGGTGGCCCAAGGAATTGAAAGTTTTGTTGAAGGGACACAGCAGTATGTGGTTGCTACTCCTAGGGTTCCTAAGCTGGGATCCAGAGTAGGTAGTCCTGTCCCCTTCTCCGCCATCCCCTGAAGGCTACTGGGGAAGTAGCCTAAAACTGGATAGCAAGAAACCCCCAGAAGGGGATCTAAACTACTCAGAGACCCAGCTGAAGAGCTGGGATCAGAACAGACCAACAGAGCAAAACCATTGCCTCCAGCAAGGAAGCACTGTGCATGTGGCCTGATACCTGAGCTGGGACAGGCTAAACACTGCAGATGCATCCAACAAAAAGGGTCATTTGAGAGAAGTGGGTTCCAGGCCTTTACAACATGCAAATAAATTACCTTATTTTTGAGGTACAAAGCACCCAAGAGCTCTCACTGATGGCAAGTGATACTATTCAAGGACCAGCATTTTCAGAAATCAGGCTCCTTGTTTAAATGCCTGAATACAACTTTAAGAGCCTAACTTTAAGCATCCATTAAGGAAAATAGTATTCTCTAGTAGGGAATGGTAAACAGCACTTGTATCTGCATTAACTAATAGCTTATGGTAAAATTGCAAGTTCCCTAAATCCATGCTAAAACAACAACTGAATCTCCTTTGAGTTTTTAAAGGGTTGGTTAACAGATGTTGAGTGTACTTTTTAAAAAACAAATTCACCGCTGAATTGCCTGGTTTTACATGGTGCTAGTGGAAGAAATACCATCAGAGAAACCTCTCTCTTGGAAGTACTTCTAACAAGACAAGAGAACAAGAAGTCATATAGAAAAGCCTGCAAGCTTTCAAGATTCCCACATAAATTTCTAGATAACTAGTTAGGATTAGCTTTGGAAAAGGATCTGACCTTTGTGATGTTGATCTGAACTGAAGCACTGTCTTTTTCAGCTTTCTTCATAACTACTCTGCAGTGCCATGCGGAAAGACGAGGTTTGCTTCTCAGTCTTGTTCAGTTGCTTTGTGGGCCAGCATGATTAGGAGCACCACCAAACAATGCTGTTTGATCTCTGCAGCAAGGAGTATCTTCCAGAGATCAAGAGCACCATTGCTAACAAATGATGTAGCAAGACTGAAACTCTCTTAATGGAGTCCTGTCCCATACTCCTGATTAAAAGGATTGGTTGCCATGTGGGGAACTGCATCTTTAAGAAGCTCTGGCAAAAGTCATCTGAAATTGGTTGTTAATGAGGCAGGAGCTCATGCTATGCAATGTTCATAGGTTCGAACTCAGACACTGAATGAAGCAGACCTCTGTCAGGTTTCTTGAATTTGAGTGATTACTGAACACCACAACTCAGGCATTGGACCTAAAGAGTAAGATAAGGATTATTATAAAACAGATAAGAATGGAATAATTCTAAGGACTCAGCCAGGGACATAAATATTTGAAGGAAACGAAGTGTGCGAACTAAAGAGAGAGGCAGAAAAAGACAGACTAATAATATAGTGTAGGAAAGCAATACCTTAAAATACGAAGCAGAGGATGCTTCAGAGGAGAACAAAGGTTGTTGGAACAAAAAGACAAACTGGGCAACAGGAATATAGGCATGTTTGGAGCAAAGAAATTCACTTTGTAGTGGAAAGAGAAGCCTTTGGAATAAAGGACCCGATACAGAAAGAATGAACAAGAATGAAGCCCCTGAAGTTCTCAGAAGCAAAGAAGAAAAGCTACAAGACTTTGTGAACAGCATTCTTACATTAGAGGATGAAAAATAACAATTTCTTGCTAAAATGTGATATTATCCCATTCAAAGTAATTTTCCAAAACATTAATTTTCTCATTAGTTAGTTTTGTTTTGCTAAACAAAAGGAACCACATAACCCCTGTGGTGCAAAGAATAGTGGCAGAGATGAGATGAGCTCCAAATTACCCACAAATCACTGAGTGCAAGTTACATGTAACCACAACATCTAAAAGGACTCAAGGAGACAGGGGCAGATTGTGTAAGCAGACAGCCAACACAGAATACTCCCATTGTTATTTTCACTTATTTATATCTAAACAACCAATTTATTTGGAAACTAATTTGGGGAGAGTTAGTCTACATAATAACTACAAGTTTCTGGCACTGTTCTCATTTTCCTCCTGCCCTTCCCTTGTACTTTCTTTTGGTTGGCCATCCTTAGTTGTATGATGTCGAACCACCTGTCTCCACACAAAATTGCACTGTTTTCACTAAAGATAAAAATTTCAAATGTTTAGTTAAATCAGTGTAAAAGGCCAGGCATGGATACGAGTACATGGATGAAAAGTCAGGCTTAATGCAATTTAGCTCAGGAACGGATTTATACTAAAGTTATAGATACCACCCTTATCAAAACGAAGGTACCTATATAGCATTATGCACACTTAAGTACATTGTTTTATTTTATAGAATAATTTAAAATAAACTGGTAAAACTGCTGCACAGACAAATCTGTAACTTACTTTGTAAACTTTTCATGGCAGGTACTGTCTCTTGCTATGTGTTTGTACAGCACATTGGGGCTGTATTCTCATTCAGACCTCTAAACTCTCACAGCAGTCAATGGAAATCACAGGTGCTCACTTTCTATAATGATGGCCCACTGATTCAACTAAGAATTTTGCCTGAATAAAGAGGGAGTACAATCTTATTAAGAATGGCAGGTTTAGGGTCTTGAGGCAAAGTTTTAGACTTCTCTTGCAGTGTGGCCCTGAATATTCTGCATGGGAGTCATTCTGTACATTGGATTCAGACCAGACTGTGTTCACTTCCCATTTGACCAACCCCTCTTTTCCTCTGAAGGTCACTGACTGAGCCCAGCACAGCACTCTGCATTGTCTAAAGCAGGAGATGCCAACCTGTGCTCAGGGGAAATGCCAGCAGGAATTTTCCTGGAGATCAACCACCTTTTCCCCATTCATGGTTCACTCTATACCGATCACCTGCATAGCATGCCAACCCAAAGGACAGGATGACTGGGCCTGAAACCTTTATAAAAAGGTCTAAGAGTGCTTGAGGGCTGAGGTGCTTTAAGAGTCTTTTCAGCCTTACTAAGAACATGCATGTGGTGATATCTAGTCTAAATGGTAAAGAGGGCTCCAAATCCAGGTACTTATCTCCCAGGAAAGGTGCACCTTAGAACTAGAAAGCTTCTTCCCTAATCCACTATATTACGCAAGAACTTTTTTAGTTTTTTCTCCTCCTTTTCTCCTACTTTGTTTTATGTTTTGTTTTAAAATGAATTCTTCAGAGGTTTTGATAACAGAAGCTGTTCCAAAATTGAAAACCTGTTTTGTCTTTTCCAGTTCCCCACGACTTGCAGAGATGAATAAGATACTATATATTCTGTGAAAGTTTCTTTGTCTGTCCTTTGCTTCTTTGGAGTGTGTATGCTTGTACCTGCAGTAGTGCAGGGGGGTAAAGGGTCTTTCAAAAATTACAATTAATTCTTCATATTGCTTTAGGCCTCAATTATTTTCCATCAGCTATCCCCTAGCACTTTGAAAGCCTATTTGCATTTAGCTTGAGTTATTACATATGTCCCATTTTCTCTTCCAAATGCTTTTCTTTTTCTGCATTCACAAGTGTGCATGAAGAGTAAAAACCTTTGAAACTGACACTGTTCTGTTGCACAGCCTGTCACAGTAACAAGCGCCAATGAATGTTGTAGCACGCTGTCTGGACATCATTTGATGTCATGCGTTAACTACTTTCTGTCCTATGAGACGTATTCAGTCTTACAAGAAGAAGAGCAATGTGAAGTCCTGAAGAACCGATTTCAATAAATTTTTCCCTACACTGAAATCTGAGCCTGCTTATGACATTACAGAGAAACATCTGCATTGGTCTCTGTGCGTCTTTTGAGTTTTAAAACAGGTTAAATGTGATAAATTCAGATGAAATTTATGGCTTGACCCTAAATTTACACTAATTGTTCAGTGAAGTAATTTTCAAATAATGAGCAGAGAAAAGATCCCTTTTAGCTATTTCTCTTGGATTTTCAGAGATGGTCACATCTTTCCTCACATAAATGCTTTAAGAAGCTTAAGTAGAGTTCCCAGACAGTCTAAAGAGATCCTCTTCAAAATCATATGAAAAACATCTATAGTGCAACTTCATGCAGTGCGTTTTGACAGTGTTCTACTCTGAATTTGAAAAACTTGGACTTCTGCTTCATTTCTCATATAAGAGGGTAGGTTTTCAGTGCCTGGCTTAGTAAGAATTTTCTACTGCAATTTCTTTTAGCATGGATTCCAAGTCTCAGCCCTGGCATACCGCAGGTGAAAGGTCCCCCATGCAGGCTAGGCGGGAATTCCTCTTTATACATTGCACTACAATAAAGCTGGCAATTGGTAAGAAGGAGCAGCTCATTTAGCTGATAGACATGGAATTTTTTTCAGCGGTCAGTGGGGGTTCTGCTCTCAGTGGCATCCTGCTCCTCGTAACTTTGCTTATTAGCTGCATATAGTAGTGGACCAGGGGTCACTGGACCCCTGGGCCTCCCCATCAGTGGGGCCCCCTCTCACTGGAGGGCCTCCCCCCCCCCCCCCACCAGCAGACCAGTGCTGGGGGGAGAGTTGGGGCCAGAGGCCAGGCACAGCCTGGTCAGTCAGCCCCAGGGATCGGCGGAGTCAACGGTCACACGTGGTGCAGCTTCCAAGGGCCGCACCAGAGTCTGTGCACATGCAGCCAAACTGTGGCCGGGCCACCCTGCCCATGCGACCAGAGGGGCTGACACAGCGGTAGGGTGAGAATGGGAGAGATCAGCCTATGGGCTGGCTCATCCCGCCCCTAGGGGCAGACTGGCTGACCCAGGAGCAAGGTGGGATCTCAGAGCCCAGCCTCAGGCTGGCCCACCGCACCCTCCCTTCTCAGTGCCAGGCTCCCAGCAGGACAGAGAAGGGCCCCCACATTGTGGTGGGCCCCCAGGCCCGGGCCCCATTGGCCCATACAGTAATCGTCCCTGGCTGCATTTGTGGAGCAGTAAAGTAGAACTTTGACAGAATGTATATTTCTGCCTCTCTACAACTTTTCAGTAATGCTTTTTTCATGGGTCAAACTGAAATAAGGGGCCCTCAAAGTTACCCCTTCTCCCCTACATTTATTTTGTCTGCTAAGCCATGCTCCTTTACTTTTGACTTTTGAGACACTGCCTCCGATGTAGAAAATATATCAACACTATGGAGGCCGGGTACCCCTTTCACTTCAGCTGTCTTTTCAGGGGGATGGGAGTAGTGGACTAGTAGCTGGAGCTAACTAACTTTTTGTTCATTCTTTCTGGAAGAATTTCACCTCATATCTGAAAATGTATTACAGATGATTTTCATGAACAACACCAAAAAGGGATTCTCCATCTAATGACGGCATTTTTAAAATATGGGCATTGTCAAAGTATGGATAGTTTTCAAAATTGCATGCAGGATCAAAGTTGTACTGTTCCTATTGACAATGCATGCCTGAGAATTTCACTGAAAATGTACTAAAGTGAATGAACTCCTGACCTCACTGAAGTCAGTGCTTCAACTTATGTTGACTTCCCTGGAGCCAACATTTCTCTTCATGTCATGGTGTATTTTGCAAGACCATAGTCATTGCCATTTAGAACTTATTGTCACTACTTTGTAATCAAAGTCATCAAACCATGGCCTATATAAAGGCAGACATTTTATCTCTTTCTATCAAAAATGGGGTTAACTGGTTTATTTGTTAGGATAATTTATCTGATAAACATAACATTTTCATTTCTCCCTCTGCATTATCTGAAAACAGGTATTAAATTATTGTGATTATTTGAGATTTATTCAATACACAGTTGTTTGATGATCAGGCCATGTTAAGAAACTCTAGCCTATGGTTTGTGCACACATTGGTTGCTTTAATGATTCCCTGTTTGTGCCATTGCATCGATCAGTTAAGTTGCCTGGCATAGGAAAAAAATGTTATTCACAGGGGGCAAGAACAATAAGCACTGGATGCAGCAGGAGCAGAGAAGAGAAACTAAACATCACCATGCATTCCTTTGGTGACATCAAAAGGGTGGAAAGGAAGAGACCATTGGAAGAGACAACATGGCTGCTGAAGAACCATGAGAATGGTGACAGAACACTGAGCTGGTGGAATTAAGAGACGAAAAGATGATTTTTAGACCACATACGCAGACTGGGGTGTCAGGAGTGGGAGGGTGAAGGGTATTACAGCCAAATCAGGATAAAAAAAAATGATTTGTGCTCTCCTGCCGACAGGAAAGCAGCCTGACCATACCCCCAACAGTTGCCAATCATGGAGGCAGGCACCCTCAGCTGCAACCAGCAAGGAAAAGAAGGCTTGCTATAAAATGAGGGTGCTCAGAGAATGGAGGTAGAAGGGCCTGAGACAGCAAAGAGGCAACACTCCTACAACAACATCCCCAAGCAACTGAAGCAGACTGCTAAGTGATGAATTGTCCTAAACCAGGGGCTAGCCAACGAAAGCCAGTCAGAGGCAGGGAGACCCCCTGAAAAACAGCACTGGTGACAGAAGCGTATTTCTTCATGTCCTTTTTCTCCATTAAAGCATTTTCCCCATGATTTTTTAACAAATGAATTGAGTGTATCTGGGGAAAGGGCAGGCACAGATGACTTCATTGATGGCATTCCCAGGAAGTCTGTAACATGTGTTTGCAGCTTCCAACAAGAGAGACACTAGCCAAGATCTTGGGGGAAAAAATGCTGCTAACATGGCTCAGTGAATCCCTTATAACAGAGAAATCTTTGGCTGCTGCCTTAAAGGAAAGTGAGGTGCCCTTTGCACCACTGTAGCATCACAAAAGGGAGTTATCTGGGGGTCTATGAGATAAGTTTCAGATAGTTCATGCATTTTTTTAATGATAATTGAAAAGCAAAACAGGAAAAATAAATGGTTCGGGTAATGGGACACAAAGCATTTCACCTCTAGGTCAACTGGCCCAGATGGCAATGGCCAAAAGTTGTTACCGTCTGGCAGCCCTTTGTCAGTTTGACATCATTTCATGATTTTAGCATTCTTCTTCCTGATGCAAATATCCTTTTCACAATTGACACACCCCTTTTGGAAATCTCAACAGAGGGGATATGGATGCTGAAGATCAAACTACATTCTCCCTTGTAAAGATGATCTCTGTGCATCACTGTTACGAAGATTCAGGAAGCTTACGCTCCCATTGCCCACAAAGGATGTGTTCCAAAATTATAGGGGAGGACATCAGCCATGATTACTGTTCCTCTAGCACCTTCCATGAGCATTCGATATAGAAAAAATATTAACATGTAAAAACAACATAAAACCTGGTGTTCATTTTTCTAAAATGCAGAGAGCCAGGCACTCAACTAGTGCAAATTAGCTTAGCTCCAGTGAAATACATAGAGTTTTGCCGGCTTAGATCATCTAAAAATTTGACCCGGCATGTTTTCTACCTTTCATCAGCATCATATTTTTGTTTGCTTATACAGCTCCCATTGTAAGATATCTTCCACTTTATCTCATCTATACTATGTATTTATTATGCAAGAAAATATTTACTCAGTGAAGAAATTCAGAAGCAATACAGGAGGAGAGACCAAACAAAGACCTTCTCACATTACTCACATGAGTAAGACCATTAGGATTCAGAGTGCAGTGAAGAGCCATAGCATGAAATAAAGACAGTGTGAGAAGTTTCGTACAACATGCGTATATATATCCTAGCAGTCTCCCACGGTAGAGCTCCCCTGTTAAGAAACTAGGGCCAAATCCTGAATTCCCAAATCAGGGCAAACTTTCACTGAAATCACTGAATGAGAATTTGGCTGAGTAATGACCAAGAATTTCAGTGTTCTATCTGTAGTGAGAACTCCTCCCTTGTATCCAATGAGATTTTAGTTCCAAAGGACTGAAATGGTTCATATGGCTAAAAAATGTGCTGCTATAGATCCATTTGTCAATTTTTAAAACACAAAATCAAAATCAAACAAAAAACCCACAAACAAAACCTCATAATTCAAATTCCCCACTGTATACTAGATAAGCTGACTAGCCCTAACAAAGCAGCATTAGGCGTAATGTGCCAAAATGCCACACTGAGGCAACCTGGGTCCTGGGCCTCTGTGGAAGGCACAGATGGCAGTCTAGGTGCATTTATCAGGATGCAGGTGTGTGAGATGGAAAATAGGAGGGCAAGGAGTGCATGCAGTCCTGGCTTCACCTCCTATACACTGGCGAGTTTAGCTGGCAAGGTGCACAGAAAGGTGCTGCACCTTACTGTGTCCACACCTGGACCAAAAGTACAGCACCTCCTGGAGCTCCTCTGGAGGAGTGACCTTTACAAACTGCCCATTACTGGGAGCTTTGCCTATGGATAAAATCAAGCCCTGAGATTCTGGGCTAAACAACTGTAGATATCTAGTCCAAAGAATCTGAAGAAGAAATGGGTGTGTGGAATTTCTAGATATTTTAGTGCAATGTTTTACATTCTATATCATGGTGCACATGTCAATAATGTCATAACATATAAAATCAGTTTCATTATATGATGCAACACAACCTGATATGGTGTGATCTTTATGATTTAATCTGACATAAAACAACAAACTCCTTTTTTAAAAAAACACATTTGTGGTTAAATCAGATACAAAACTCTGCTCTGTCCCTGAATTCTGTTTACTTCTAAATTAACTTGGAGGATATTCTTTAAATTGACAAATATCCTTCGTGTCCATTTTTTAAGCCTATATTTGGACTATTTCAAATTCCAGTAGAATTGGAATTCATTTATGGGTGAAGATAAGAGAACAATTAGCAGTACATGACTGTGGTAAAAAGAAGCATAACCACAAAACCAATGTGTGTAGGTAATCCTGCATATCTCAAAGCAGCCCCTTTAATTTAGTATTTTGTAAGACTGACATACTATATTATAAACTTACTAGAATCTCTCCAAAATTCACTGACCTGTTTTCTTAAAATTCTTGCCATATACATTGTGTGTGAATCATTCTGGGCTGAGGACTTCATGTATGAAGAACTATCAAGTCAATCGCTTCTTCCTCTATCCCCCTACCAGCAATTTTCTCATATTGTCTCTTTCAGTTCAGGCCTTCCTGCTAGTGATTGGATTTCATACATTTCAGACTCTGCAGTTTAGATGAAGTCAAGGTGGAAGGACGTTTAAGCCACAGCATTTACTGAATGTGATTCAATTTGATTTATCAGTCAAGACTGCTGAAATGACTTGTGGAACCCAGCAGCTCTTGGCTCACTCCTCCTGTATTTTACTGGAATATCAGTGTAACAAATTGACTTACTGAGTTTCCTGATACAACAATTCATTCAGTCAAACCTTTCAGACAAAGACATCTAGGAAAAGAAGTGATACCACAAAGCACAATATATCACAGTATGCACGCCACATACACTTTACAGTGATTATTTCCAGAAATAAGTTTACAAACATGCGACTCTGGAGCCTGATGCAGCCACAGTGGGAGAGATATTAAAAATTCAATACTAAATATATGTACATATACCTACGCCCTTGTAGGCTGTAACCTTTTCCTAGTAGGATAGATTATGCTGATTCCCAGCATAGGTTGAAACAGCACAACAGCCATATTTGGTAACTTAAGGTTCTCATGACCAGGAAGCACTTTGACTGGTAATTCAGATAATACATTTTTAATTTGCAGACATTATTTGTTAAAGTGAAGAAAACATCTCAGCTATTAAAGAAATTCTTGTCAATATAAAAAATAACAAAAACAAAATGGTAACATAGCATTATAGCATATTCTCTGGACAAAGTCTTTTCTTAAAGCACACTTCTCAGAAAAAGACATTAAACAATACTCTTTCCCTGAAATGAAAGGTTGACAAAAAATCAGGATTAGATAAGGTTTTTTCTTGTTTATTTTCAAATCTAACAAATAAGAGGTGCTAAACTTGTTGTCCAATCACTTTGGTTTTGGCTGTATCGTTTTTCATCTTTTATTTGTTTCTTGTCTGTAAGGTCTTCGCCTCCAAAGAGTTTACTTACCACCTAATTTCCTTATCAGCTTGGACTGCTCCTAGCACATTTTGGGAACAACATTAATAAAGAATAATTGTCCTCAAGAGACAAAGTATTTAGTAAAGTCAACAGATGGTATATTTCTATGTTCTTTCATTACCCAAATATACTTGGTAAAATTATAATTTATTGCTGTGAAAGAAATTAGTCTTTGGATAAACTGCCCCAGCTAAAATGTATATGAATTCAAAGCAAAAGCCTATTCTTAAGGAACAATTTTCATGGAAATTTAAAGTTCTGCATTAGAAGGACAAAAATATTAAAGTAAGGATTCATTCCACACCCATCCCTGGGATACCTGAGCATCTTCACTGATGTTTCTCTGATTTTCTAAAAGATACAGAAGAAATAAAGGGTAACTATTGGATTTCAAGCAGGAATTATATCAAGGAAGTTCTGTGGCTAGTGTTATGCAGAAAGTCAGACTAGAGGATCACAGTGGTCCCTTCTGCTCTTTAAATCTATAGATCTTGGGGGGGGGGAGCCAGGTCCGTCAAAAACATGCTACAAAATCTCCTCACACACACACACACACACACACTTTATGAAGCACATAGCAAGGAGTATAAAACTGAAAACTATGACAAATCATAATTTAGATGACATTAAATAAATTCTTATATTCCAAAGAGGAAAACTTGAGCTCAGCTAAAAGGCAATGAGATCATATGAATGCATTTTATTTTGATTTTACTCATGTTCTGAAAACTATTTTGCAGCTAACTGTCATTTAAAAGGATCTTTCTTATCAAATTATATATTATATTTATAATTATATATTATTTATAATCATTATAAAAGTTTAAAGGGGGCAAATAAGGACAGCAGTACTGCAGGTCTCAACAAAACCAGGCACCAGGTTGCCTTGATGACCAGGGTTTGTAGCCTGGTGCCAGCTCCATTACAGAAATGCTGCAGATGAGTGCCCTCTGGAGACTAAACATGAAATTGCTGGTGCCTAGCTGGGAGCCAATTTCAGTGAGCCCTGCAGTATTGCTATCACAATTAGGACTATAACATGGGAAGATTTAGCCCTTCAGCACGACAATGGTGGCAGACTGTGGAAAACCCATGCACTTTCATCCCCAGCCAATAGGAGCTTAAAGCATTCCAGGGGACTTTCACAGTCCCTAGAAAAAAGGAGTTGAGTTTATTCCACTCTGAGCCCTTGCTGTTCACTTTGGAAACTGAGTTGTTTCAGATCTCAGCACAGGATGGAAGGAGGAGGTGGTCACCACACAAATTTGGGGCAGGATCTGAGTTTAGGAGTGATAGAATGGCAAGCACCAAAAACTGCATTCCTTGTATTTGCTTGTGTGTTCATATCATCAACTCTGCCAGGGGCTCCTCAAAGCGCTGATATTATAACCCAACAGGAAATCGGAGAAGGAATTTATCTTTAAATATCCTATAATAAAATGCATTTATCATATTTACACTTGCCTATGTATTCTGGGAAGGTTTTGGATACAAGAGATTTTTTTGGTCTCTTAAGTAAAAGCTTTTGCACTTCACCTTTAAGGCATTACTGCAAATTGTATCTTGTTAATTGACTTCTCGTATGCTAATTGTTTTACACCACATTAAGTAATGCTCTAATTTGTTCTAATGCTCTCATTTAATGGGAATAAAAGGCAGCACATACAGGAATGTGTTTACTCATTTACATATGCAATAAATACACATGAATTCTGATGGATTTAGGTAGAATTTGTGAGTGAAGTAGGGAGGGACAGACGGGAATGAGAACAAGAGATGCAGCATACAAATAAACTGTTACACTGAACAAAATAAAAGGAATGAGAATACCAATGCTGTGCCAGTGGTATTTATTCTGCATTGTTATGTACATCAGGGTGTACCTTTTTCATCTTCAGCCATGCTGAAAAAAGCAAGACAGAAAGAGCCTGATTAAACACCTGACTGAACATACTGGACATGACACATGAGCAATGAATGTGTTTCTTTCTGTTCAAGTAAAGGAATCATCATTAGCTTGTGTGTACTACTGTCTGGAGATGTGATGGAATGACATACTAGAAACAACAAGGAGTTGTGTAGCACTTTAAGACTAACAGATTTATGTTTTGCATCAGCTTTCATGGGAGAAGATCCCACTTCCTCAGATGCTTCGAAGATGGGTCCCATCTTCAAAGCATCTGAGGAAGTGGGATCTTCTCCCAAGAAAGCTCATGCAAAAAAATAAATCTGTTAGTCTTAAAGTGCCACACAACTCCTTGTTGTTTTTTTTACTGAACTAGACTAACACGGCTATCCCTTTTGAAATACTAGAAACAGTCAGATATTTTCACAACCAGCACAGTCTCCGTCTCTGAAACTACGGTATTTCAGCAAAACAAACAAGGAGTCGTGTGGCACTTTTAAAGACTAACAAATTTATTTATAACACCAGTTTTCATGGGAGATCTAGGGAGAGGGCATTTGCATTTCTCTAGCATCCACAAAGAACTGGCTCAATGCCTTTCTCCATTGTAGAGTAAAGCAAAATGTGTTATAAATATTCAAGCCTTCCACAAAAGTTCAGAGATCTCACCAAACAGCCATATAAATACATTTTCCAAACTTGCCAGTTCAGTCACTTGCCAGCATATAAATACTGCTAATGACAAAAATACTTGGTGTTTTGTATATTTCTTTTGTATAATGAAGCTTATTATCTGTTTGAAAGGGAACAACAAACTGAATTCACAGTGGTTTGTACTCTTGTTGGTAGTGTGTAATATTTCCAAAGCCATTATTTGTGGAATATCATTTTCATATTTCTTCCTCCCACACTCTAGAAGATCTAATGAAATGCACAGATCAAAATACTGTCTCACTCAGAATAGCTAATATCTTAAAAGTGGGCTTTTGATGATCCCGATCAAGACTTTACAGCTGTATCTTAATTATACTGCTAACAATACTAAATTTATCAAGCAAGATGAACATATGTGTTAAGTGAAATAATGCAAAGGGACTGACAGGGATTAGAGGGTCAAGAAATAAGATAAGACTCATGTTTTGGGGGCAGAGGGTGATTTGTTTCAGTATATTTCAATGCAGATTTGTACACCTGTGGAAAAATAATTAGAAATAAGATATTTAGTAAGAAGGATAAGCTTAGAAAACAATGCCAAATCAATATAAAATATTTTCAAAGACACTCCCGCAAAGGGTGAAATATCTCTAATTTCTATAAATTCTATGAGTAAATTATGTAACGGCACAAAATCTAAAAATGGGAGAAATCTTTTACAAATACAGAGAAGATTTCTGGACAGCTTCTCTTAATAGGAATAAAAAGAAGAAGAAAATGAAGGACTGAGAAACAAACAAGGAGTCCTGTGGCACTTAAAAGACTAACAAATTTATTTATCGGATGTGCTTTTGTGGGAGAAAATCCCACTTGGTCAGACGCTTTGAAGATGGGGGAACTTACAGAATGGGAGGAAATAAATGCAAGCAAGTCTAAGTCATGGGAACAGGTCACACTGTAACAGCAAATCAAAACAGTTGTAAAGATTCAAACACTGGGGAACAGCTAAGGGGGAAGATGAGGTCAAATCACCTGTTGTGATAAGAGAAAAATCCAGTGTCCCTAATTAAGTCCTGAGGCAATGCAACCGAGTTGCAAAAAAATGCAATTTCAGCAGCTTCTCTTTGAACCTTTGATCTAGTATTCATCTGCCTAAGCACAGCAATTAGCAAATCCTTATTGGAGTGATCATGAAGATTGAAATGCTAACCCATTGTTTTTAGAATGTTGTTATTTCTGATGTCAGATTTGTGTCCATTTATTCTTTTGCACAGAGACTGTCCTGTTTGTCCAATACATAAGGCAGAGGGACGTTTCTTGCACATGATGGCATAAATCACATTGGTGGATGAGCACGTGAACGAGCCTTTGATGGAGTAGCCAGTTTTATTAGGTCCTGTAATAGTGTCTTTTGTGCAGATATGTGGGCAAAGGTGGCAGCATGGTTTGTTGCAGGGATATGTGTCTGCTTTAATGGTTCTGTTGTTAGGTCTGTAATTGCTGGTTAGTATCTGATTAAGGTTGAGGGGCTGTCTGTTAGCAAGGTGAGGTGTGTCTCCTAGGCTTAAGAGAGTGAGGGATTGTCTTGTAGAATAGCCTGTAGATCCCTGAGGACGTGCTGTAGAGATCTGATTTGGGGGTTGCAGGTAATGACTAGAGGCATTCTGTTGTTTTCTTTCTTGGGCTTCTCCTATAGTAGGTGGCTCTGGGGTACCCGCCTGGCTCCGTTAATCTGTTTCTTCGCTTCTGCAGCTGGGTACTGTAGTTTTAAGAATGCTTGATAGAGATCCTGAAGGTGTCTATCTCTATCTGAGGGATCAGAACAAATGGAGTAATATCTTAGGGCTTGGCTGTAGACAATGGATCATGTGGTGCATTTAGGATAAAAGCTCAAGGGATGTAGGTAATTATACGGATCGGTAGGTTTTCGGTATAGGATGATGTTTGTGTGTCCATCCCCAGTTTGTACTGTGGTGTCCAGAAAGTGGATCTCCTTTGTGGAGTGTTTCAGGCTAAGTTTAATAGTGGAGTGGAAATTGTTGAAATCTTGGTGGAAATCTTCAAGTGCATCCCTACCGTGGGTCAAGATGATGAAGATGTCATCAATGTAGCATAAATAGAGGACAGGTGCTTTGGGATGAGACTTGAGGAGACGTTCTAAGTAGAACATAAAAATACTGGCATATTGTGGGGCCATAAACTAAGAAGTATGACAAAAAATTGGTTCTAACACTGAGGCATGACATGTATATTTAATATTCCTAAAATGCCTTTAAATTAATTTAAGATACGATTACAGTTTTAGATCACAATCCTATGATGAGCTTCCATGATCTTGTGCAGAACTCATTACAGTGTTCAGACCTTAAAAACTCAAAAGTCAAAAAAAAATGCAAATACTGGCCAAATCTAAACCTGTTGGGAGTAGCTGTAATTCCAGCTGGAGCTGGGGCATTGCATATGAAGATTATCTTTCAATATGGCTAATAATCTCAAGTACTGTATGTCACATTGAATATAGGCCAATGAAGGGTGGTACCAGAATAATAACTTTAGTATTTTTGATTTTGCAGTATTTTCAGTCAAAAGATAAATATTCATAGATAGCAGACTCAATTTATAAATGTGAGTAAGTGCACCAGAAATTTTATTCCTAGAATTACGCCAGTTCAGCCAGGGAGCAAAACAAAACAAACAAAAAACCAAGAACGAAAAAACAAACAAAAACAGAAAACTTACCATGTGACCTGTACGTACAATAATAACTAATCAACTCAGTTGAATTTTCTGTACTGTAATGAGCTTCTTTGAAACAATCTGAAATTACCCAGAAATATTCTCAGAATTTATATAGATATATCTATCTATCCATCTAAATATAAATATATATAATGTGACAATGTCAGCCCAGAAGGCTATAAAAGGGTGCTTTGAGGGCAGGTATGTGAGCCTCAGGATGATAAAGGCCCTTCTCCCCTGCAAGCAGGAGGGAGGTCATCACAGCCTAATTGGGCACAGCTGAGGCTAGACAAAGGTTACCCCCAGCCCTATTAAAAGCCCCATCTGTGGTTAAAGCAGGGGGGAGGAAGGGACAAAGAAGCGACCCAACAAGCTAGCAGGAGAAGGAGGAGAGATTTTCCCTAAACCCATAAAAACTGTATGGCTTCTTTGGGAGAAGAGTTAAACTCAGCCTGCAGCCTGTAAAGAAGGACTAGGGGGGTGGCCAACCCCCTGGAACACAACCTTGGCATGTTAAAAAACAGCAGCAGAATGCTAATTTACTTCACTTTCATTCCTCTAAATCCCAAATATCCCCAAACCACAATCACCAAAACAACCCACCAATCTCTGTATGTTGTCAGGAATCCTGCTGAGGTTTTAAATGGAATTGTTTCTGAAAGATGCCAAACTGACAGCACTGAAAACTAATACTGATACAGACCACAGACAGCCAATTTATTTTAGAAGTCCACCAAACAAGCACATTATGGCATTGACATCCAATCACTACTGCCTCTGGTTTCAGCTGTACAGAGAACCCAGTGCACTGCTTTTCCCAGAGGGTAGATTAACCATCATGCAGAGTTGCATGGATTATTTGTAACTCTTCATCACACAAATACTGAAGGTTCCAACTCCAAAGATTTTGGGACAATCCCAGCAGGCAGCAAGGCCTCAATTACATAGTACCTCTTTTAACACGGTAGAACGCATGTGTTAAAATCTAATGCAGCTCTAAATAGCATTAGCCACACAAGGATTTTCCACAGTAAAATCAGCAGATCACTCAGCAGAACAGTTTTAAACATTGCATTAAAGCTAATGTTAAAAGGATCAACTACAGAGCTTAGAAGAAGTTCTATACATAATGCTTAGATTATCCAAAAGTACAAAGTTTGGTATAAAAGTCACAGAATATGTAAATCCATAATCTACAATATCCCAAATTAAGGGTAATCAAGTTAACAATACAGCTGAAATATTAGCACCCAAATATTTGGGTATATCACTAATATGAAGATTATACTAAGAGCAGATTGTGGAAATAAATATGGGAATAAATGTGGACTGTCCTTCCGTAAATGAGACTTTTAGAGTAGATTTTTCTGATGAAACATATGTACTGAAGGACAATCCTAGCATCACTTCTTGCCTCCACCTTATTCCTCTTGATATTGTCAATGGCTGGTCATGTTTTCTAAACTGATATCCCTCACTCATCTGATGGTGACTAACACCTTCAGACAGTGGCCTCACTGGGGGTGGGGTGGACTCCAGGGACTGAAATTCAGGGCCAGCGCCTGATTAGTGCACGTCTAAACTGTGTGGGGGTGCACCATCGTGCCCTGGCACTGGTAACACTGCCCAGGCAGTGGGCAGCCGGCAGCCACGGCCTTTACCTGGCCGGAAGACAGTCTTCCAGCTGGGATGGAGCTGCCTGAGACTGGGCCTGGGAGTTTCTAAAACTCCTGCGCTGGCGTGACCCTGCTCTGAGCATGCTCAGAGCAGTGTCATGCTGGGAACCTCAGCCTGCGCCACAGCCCCACTGTCCCTCTGGTGGCCAGGTAGAGGAGCTGGGGAGGGAGTCTGGGGGCAGACACGCCGGCCCAGCGAGGAAAGAGCATAGGAAAGGGGGGTCAGCCCAGGGCAGCAGGGACCAGTGGCAGGACCAGGGGGTTAGGAAAGGGCTTTGGCGGGGACTGGGAATGGATCGGGGCCCTGGTAGTCAGTGGAGGCCGGAACACCCTCCCCCCCAATTTTTATGTGTAGCAGAGCCCCTGCCTTCAGTCCCTGCACCAACCAAATGTAAGTGCTGACCAATTCTGCAGACATCCTGCACTCACTCATTGCTGGGATCACATGTCCCCCCAAGGCTAGGACAATCTGCACATGCATTATAGCCCCTTAGATCTTAAGGCTTCAGCCTGAAGGGCATATTTCTCCAATTTTTGGACTCAATGTTATGGAATGATTGGGTCCTGTTTTCAAAGGAGACTGTGATTTTCTCCCATTCCACATCTCTTCTTTCTTATTCCATAAGAGCATACAACCCTAACCATGTAGTTAGTATATGTACATAGGAATTCCTGCCATCTTGCAAAGGACTAAAGGGTATACAGTGGAAAATCTGGCTGTTCTGGCAGGTATTTGCAGTCATTTACTCTCCCCAATAAAGAAGGGAGCATATAGCTTCCTGAGACAGATTTATGCCAATGATGTGGGGGGTGAAAAGCAATGTTCCCTCTAAGCTGTGCAGCCGCGCAGCCCGCCACAGCCCCCCCATGCAGGGAAGGCTGCCGGACGCCCACGGCTGGCAGCCAGAGGCCCTGCTCAGAGCTCCTGTGGAGCAGGGAGTTATTAAAACTCCCGCCCAGAGAAGCTCTAATGGAGCATGCCCAGAATGTCTGAGCATGCTCCGTTAGTGCTTCTCTGGCCCCAGGAGCTGTGGCAGGGCCATGCAGAGTAGGATTGCAGGAGGGGCTGGGCAGGCTGGGGGGGGCACCAGGATTGGGCCCGCGCAGGGGGTGGGGGGGCCCCATGCAGCGAGCAACATGAGTTCCACCATCATCACAGAGCTCTTTATTAATGAGATGCAGGCTACTTAATGGAGACCAGAACCTTTTCAATTCTTTCCTCTCCTTTCTATTAGGATCCTGCCTGAATTTCTCCTTATTGTACACATTGTGAAGGCCCCTTCAACAACTGTGTTTGGATCAAAAAGCAGTCTTGTGCTTGGCCAGTTTCCCAGATGTGTGGGAGTTTCTGTGCATCACTTAAGATTCAAAGTATATCCAAAAGATCAAAAGACAGAACAGTTTGACATGGGAAGCAATTATTCATTGCTCCCTCTGTCATGATGTCCCTGGGGCTAGAGATTTCGCTCCACCAAGCAGCTGTTTTCAGCATATTTCAGCATCAGTGTCCATTCCTCCTCCTAAAACAGCAATGAAACAATGCAACAGAACACATTTTTTCCCTTTTCCCCCCTTATCCGATTTTACTTATAAGCAACTGTGCAAAGACAATTTTACTAAATAGAAAACAAAATCAGCCTCCCTTTATTTTTTTAAATGCCTAGCTATTCTTTCTGCTTCCACTTTTTTAGGTGCCAATCTTAACACCCAAGGTAGACATTCCAAGCAGGAAGCACCCTGAATCATGTGAAAAGTTGATACAGTACAGCCAATATCTGTTATTTTATGCTAAAAACAGAAATAAAGTCGCATTTGTTTTGTTGAAGAAAATAAATGTTAGAAAATAAATTATGTTTGACACTAGATTTCAGTCAAAGTTGAAAATGACTTCTCCTTCAGTTCTACTCCCAGCACACTGTTTGATCATTGGGAAAGATAGGCCAAAATGTATTCAGCATCTGCCACAGACTGCATGATCAGAGCCTAGAATAAAAAGCTGATCATGTTTTTCCACTAAAACTTGACACAGTGTAATGGCTAACACTAACTTACAATAAATTCTTCTTAGCCACAGGTGGAGGGAATCAAGAAAGTCATATATGCCAAAAATGGCCAGTTTACTACTTATTATAGAGGCTATGTTACGCCACTAAAGGGTCAAGGGATATGTCTATACTGGAGCCTTAGACTGATTTAACGTGCCTTAAGTTGACCTAAGGTACTCCCCGGCCGCATTCAGAATTTATTTAGTCACCTTAAGCATTTAATTAAGTCAGGTTATTAACTCTTGCCCTGAAAGTTGACTTAAGTATTAAGTCGACTTTTGAGGGCTGGAAGAGGCCTGGGCTCTGGTGCCTGTCCCAGTTGGTCTCAGGGGCCTGACTGGCTCCAGAGGCCCAGTAGGGCCCCAGCTGCAAGCCGTTGATCTTGTTAAGTTGACTTTAAATAGCACCCCAGCAGGGCTGGCACAACATGGTAAGCGTGGTAAGCTTTGCAGGTCGGTGCCGATGTTTGAGGGATGCCAAAATGCACTGCACTGCTGACATCACTCATCTGCTCAGCCATAATCAATCTGCTGTGATGCAAGGGGGCACCAGAAACCCTAGCACCAGTGCTGCCCCCCAGTGTAGACATAGCCAAGGATAGGTAGTGTATGTTGGAGTCCTAACCACACTGTTATACCCAGCCATTCCTCCTATAGCAGGTGCTGGGAAGAAGTGATACAGCAGCCATTGTGTTCTCTCTTTGCAAGGACAACCTTCCAGGAGCTGTATCTGTCAGATTAAAGACTATTTTGTGGAGTGACACAAAGCTGTCTGAGCATGGCCCTCAGCAGAATCCAGAGCAATAGTTAACATAGTGGGACAATTCAAGTCAGTGCTATTCAAGGAGAATAAGAGCTGCAGAATTCGGCCCAGAGGCTGCAACTTTAATATAAGCTCGCTAGATGAATGAGGCATTAAAATCACCTTTCCTGTCTACTTCACCATTTAAGCACACTAAATCTATTTACCCCTGAAAAGCCTACAGTACCTAAACATCACCAGCAGGCATGTCTCACTGAATTACACATTCTAGCATCACATAAGAACAAGTTTCAGTTTTCTAATCTCCAAGTAAAAAAAATGTGGATGTGAGTCTATTTGTGCTATACATTGAACATGTAATAGAATAAAGCATTCTTGGCTTACACAACACTCTGCACCTTATCAACTACCATTAAAACATATTAAATAGCTCTAATACTAATGCACAAATGACCTGCACAATGCTTCCTCATTCCTAATAATCTCCATTTTCTGTTGAAATATGAAGAACAGTTTAATTATAAAACCACTATACTAACTTTGGGTCTTTAGGTGTTAAAAAATAGAAACACATTAATTAGTTTCTAATATATACTTTGTGAACTTCAAGGATTCACATGGAAACTAATACTACCATATCTGTTGCTGCTTGTCTATGCCTGAATGTTACTTTGGATTATTTTTTTCTATTTCAGTTCATTAGGAATAACTATTTCTAAAGCAGCATGTCCATGATGATCTGTTATGCTGGGTTCCCTTTTGAATCATTGTATACTCACAGCTGTTATGCTTCTTGGAAGGAAGCACAAAGCAGTCTGGGCAGATACCCCAGATGCAATTTTACACTACTAGGTTCTGTGCATCCTGGGATTTTTCTCATGACACCCTGCAAGCTATCAGAAAACACTGGAATCCTGGGACTTGGCATTAAACTAAAATTCATATGGTTTCTTTCCTGTCATCCCATCATGCTTTTGTGACACAGCCCTATTTTCAAACTACTATCTGGTAGCATGGAGAAAACATGGATGGGCACTGCAATCTTGGCTGTCATTAATACAAACAGGGCCACCACAGACATTAATCGTTCTGAGACCTCCAGTCCATCAGGAGACCCAGCTTACATGGCTTCTGAAGACTTTTATTGAACATCAGAGAGGAGCTATTCAACTATTCCCTGTGTTGCTGCATAATGACGGTGTGTGTGTTTGCAAGGCCAAAAGAGAGGTGCAGGTGAACCATGACAAGATTGGGGGCTACTTGGCAATATCTGCCTTATGGACTAGCTACTCGTTATATTTTGCGCAATGTTTGAGAGCAAGGAAGAGGACCTCACAGATGGATGGGAGGTCAAGATGTAAATTTTTTTCCAAATATTAAGAATAGCCAGACCAGCAGCCTCAGCTAAAGACTGGTACTGGTCAAGCATACTACTATGAACCTAGGTTGCAGTGGTGAAAAGTGTGTTTTTCTTTGTGTCAGTCTCAACATTTCCAGCCAACCTGTAAATAAATAAACTGACTGTAAATAACACCTTTAGTGAAGATAACAGTGCAAATTAAAACCAGTGCCAACTAAAAACTAAAAGTGCTGAATGAATATATTTGTAGCATTGAAATAAAAAAATTGTGTACGTTGTTTTCAGTGAAATAGGGTATCAGATGCCAATGGTATGACAATGACAAATATGTTAAGTAACCTTGTTTTTGTTTGGTTTGTTTTTGGTTCTTTTAAGATCACTAAAGCTTCTAGTACAAGTAACTTGACATTAAAAAAAAAAAGCTTATCAGCGTTTGGAAAAGGAAATACATTAATATTTCTATAGTAAGAACAGCTTTCTGGCTATCTATAACAAATGTAGTAGAAGATCTCTCTTTTGAGTGGACATTTCTAAACTTTGTAAGATTAAATCCATAAAAATCTGACATGAGATTTTACACTCAAAGGTGAAATATTCAGGATTTCTTGAATTTATAGTAGAATTCAGCATGGACTTTAATGACTCATTATAACATAGATGATTATGAAAGAAAACAACTAGATATAAGTAAAAATGTAGGATGGTAAAAACAATTTTTGGAAAGCCAATATACCTAGTCCCAGTCTTTCACAGATAAACTTTCAATATAAGAAGTGAATTTCCTCATGTCTCTAAAGAGCTCTGATCAAAGCTCATTGGTCTCATTATTAACTGAATCTTAATGGAAGGTCTCTTCATCTCTCTGATATTTCTTGGAGCTCCTTCTGACACAGTACATAGAACATTCGTCATGAATACAATTGGGAAAAGTGATTATGTCTGAAGACTTTACTCTCAAAACAAACTGTTGTATGACTGATTGACAAGCTCAGACAACTGTTAACTCCTGTAATGTATTCTTTTCAGGAAATGTGACAAAGAATATGGGCAGACGACGCCACATTGGCTATGGCTGTTGTGATAACCCTTCTTTCACTCAGTTCATCAATAAAAGAGGATCCTAGAAACTCTGTGCCACTAGATCACGGAAATCAAAAGCTCTGGGAGCTCTTTTGTCCAGAAGTCTCTCCATTATAACACTGGTGAGACAGCTGTGTGCCTAGTCATATGTAACAGAGAGCTTTAATGAATGCAGAGAGTTAGAGAATAAGCAGCTTTGTTACAGTGGAAGAGCTTCTTCGGGATTATCTGCAGACTTTGCTCAAGAAAGGTTTTGTCACTTCTACACTGGACATCTCTGAAAGCAGTACTCGTACTACAGGACTAAGAAACCCATGCAGACCAACTCATTAATCACGACCAATCACCACCAGGAGCATTTATATGCTATGCTTACAAGAAAAATATCTTAAAAATCTCCCAGAAGCACTCTCCTTTGTTTCCTTAATAATATTACCAAGAACAATGAGGGCATGAAAACACAAGTCCATCTTTAGTACCTGTAACTAAAATACAAAAACTTCTATAGTTCAGCATTTCTAAGGCACCATCATCATATTGTCTTTGGACCACATACTCAGTTAAGAAAAGGAGCATTTCACACAAAGGGATCATGCTTTCCACCTGTCAGAGATTAGCTGATTATTTACAGGGACTGATGTTGCTTGTCTGTTTGCTTGAGAAAGCACTGACAGCCATTCTGCATCTGTATAATTTTTTGAATGATTTGTGCATTGCAACTTTAAGGTGTCAAGAAGGGAATTAATGTAGCAAGGAATTGCTGGAAGTGAACACTAACCCAATCCCAGAAAAAGAAAACAAAATAATTTAAAATGACCATTTTCCTCAAACAGAAAATGACTACTCAGTAGAAGGGATGTTTGCTTAAACCTAAGGTGTGCTCCAAGAGATCCTAAATGGAGATGGGCTTGAGCTTTCATAGCATTTTGTACCCAATGAACTATCATTAAAATACATTAATGACTCTATTAATAATGTATAATTGATCTGCACAATGCTTCCTCATTCCTAATCATTTCCATTTTCCGTTTAAATATGAAGAACAGTCCAATTATCAATGTATTAATAGGAACACAATTAGTTTCAACTGTATGTTTTGTGAACTTTGGGGGCTCAGAGTGAAACTAATACTGTGATACATGTTAGAGCTCATCTGCATCTGAAAATTACTTTAGATTACATTCTCCCACTTTACTTAATTAAGAATACCTATTCCTAAAACAGTGTGTTCATACTGCTCTGTTATGCTAAATTTCCTTTTGAAATCAATTCCCTTTAGAATCATTGCACCTACACAGTCTTGTGCTTTTTCGAAGCAAGCACATGTCTAATGAGTATCCCTAATTCTAAATTATTCTTCATTGTTCACCAGCCACGCTGCTATGAAGCCTTTTAGGACTGTTATGCTTTTTCTATCCTAAGGCCATGAAATTTCACTCCACATACAATAACTCTAATAAAGAGCTTGGAGTGACTTGAAACTGAGCTCACTTCCATGCTCCTTCTTGTAGTATACACAGCCTGATAAATTTAAGAGAATGGTTACATACACTTCTTATTTCGTTGTCAAATTCTGATGAAACAAAAAGTTTCTAAGAGCTCTACTCTAATCCTTATTGGATTAACATACAACAAGATAAAATAACCTAAAATATCCTTACTTGATAATAATAAAAATAAAAACTGACAAGTGTAAGAGTTGACATTCCTTCTGTTGTACTTTGTATGTAAAAGACTTAGATTAATGCATAACAAGAAGCTACCTGTATGCACTGGATGTCCTAAAATAAGCAGCAAACTGTGCTGCAGCTGACAATAGCATGAAGCTTATTCTGCAGGCTCTGATAGAGACACTGGGAATTTGAGCAACTACAAATAATACAAAGTACCTGATTATTCTTTCAAAGGTCACTCTACTGACTTCAACACAGTTATTCCCAATATACATGAGTATAAATCAGAGCAGATTCAGGCCTAACAATTTTAAAATACAAAATTATAGATTAAAATATCCATGGTAAGTAGACAGCAGGCTTTGTGAGAGCAAAGCTAAGATATGCAGTTACTGTGTCTGCTCTATATGCTATAGTTCTTCTGAGTGGTACAATAAAATCATTTTTTCAACATATCCGTCTTGTTACAGTACACCCTACACTGGAAGAAAATTGCAGAGGCATGTGTCACATGGTACACAGGAAAGCCAATCTTCCAAATTACTGGTAATTGTTCTCTTATCTATCTCCAGAAACAAATTCCAATTCTTCTAAAATTTGAAATAGTCCAAATACAGGCTTTAAAGACTGGGCATGAAAGATATGTTAGTTTAAAGACTATCCACCAAGTTAATTTAGGAGTGAACAGAATTCAGGGACAGAGAAAAGTTTTGTACATTTTACCAGAATCAAAGTTTAACAATTTGACTGCCATAATGACATATGGCACAGGAGGCCAAATCTTGGCTCATGGGCCACAGTTAGAAGTGGGGCTTGCAGCACTCCATACATCCCATCTCATTCTCTGATACTGGACTGGGGTGTGGAGCCTGAAAGTTCTACCGGGTGGTGCAGCTAGAGGATACTGCCCAATGGGGTGGTGATCTTGCAGGGTGGGGGTCAGTAAGCTTGGCCATCCCAACATATAGTATCCTACTGGTGCTCAGATACAAAATGGCTATGGACCTAAAAATGCACTTGGTGATGAACACCTCTCTCATATCAAACCTCATAAAGTAATATCTTGGACATTATGTCACAGTGCTGCCAGTTCTCAAATGTTGAGTGCAAGTCTTATGACATTTGGTGTTTTCTTTTAAACTCTAGCTCTTGGAACCCTGTAATTAGGCGAGACTCTTAGCTTCCATTTAAAAAAGAAATTTCTAACCTTCATTCTTGCGGAAGGAGCTTGAAAATGTAACCTGACTGCATGCTAAAGACTCAGAAATCAAAGGGAGAGTGGGGGTAGATCCAGAACTTGTTTTTTAAAACACCTGCTTTTAAAGTCACTCATTATTTTTGTGCTTGACTCATGATTTTTGAATGCCTTGGAGCTGGCAATACTGTTAAATCACAGAAGAAAGATTGATGTGATGCTTGAAGACTTAAAATATGGGCTGGAGTTTTATATACATGTTCTATATGCACTGTAATTCGTATATATTTTATACAGAATTTGTGTACATCACTGTGAATGCAAAAGAGTAGGCACAAAAATTAAAGGCCACATTGAGACCTGTTTGAAAATGTTGCCCCTGAAGTTTAGAATGCTATTAATAGCAAACTGTTACTGAGCTCTTCTGCCACCAAAATATACAGGGATGAACTTTTCCATGAAAATAGTACACAAAAACTAGATTTTCTATATGTTAATCCATTTTAAGTTAGCTGAAAGATTTTGAGGTATGAATATTTGTGAAAGTAAAACACATTACCTCTACTTCCCACATTATCAATGTGAATAATCAATACATTAATAGATAGATTCAAATACCTAGGTATAAAATATCAGTTATGATATTTTATTGCTATACAGTTGTAAAACTGTATTGATATACTCTTCAAAGGTTTTGAACATCAATGGAAAGAAACTGGAAGAATTAGAAGCATAAAGCATTCTGAGCTAAACTTTTTAATTTTTTTAAAATGTAGCTTCATGCTGCTTTATGACTCATGACACACAGCAGATGGCTAATTTACCTATACACACATAGTATACATGCAAGTGCACTGAGACTATATACATTCAGTGAGGGGTTTGGGGTTTTTTTTGGGGGGGGGGGGTAAAAAAAAAAAAGATGCCCGTATTCTCCTTCCCCCTGCTGACCCAACCCTCCAGCTGGGCCAGCGAAAAAAGTGCCACTTCTCCATGCCCCTACATAAAAAAAAAAGCACTGTATAAATTCCATGGACAGTTAGAAATTAATGGCTACTGAATTATGAAAATGCAGTGTTCTTGGAACCTGGCAGGCAAAACACACTGTTGGTGTCACACTTGGAGCATATTATCAGCAACATGATATTAACATTTGCTTTGAAATCCCTCATGCCTAGTCCAAAAAACGTCCTGAAGAAAAAGCATTCCCTCTTCCCTTATTAATATATGCCAAAGAGAGAAATAAAGCAGAACCTGTTATTTTTACAGCAGTTCAGAGAGCACTAAGACATGTATTTGCCTGACCAATTGGCCTCCAGCAGGTGTGGCCCTAATGGATTTCCCTTTCCTTTCCACCTCACTTCCTGCATCTATCCCCACTCTGGAAATCATGCTTCCAGGAATATCATCACATCAGGCAAAAATGAATGGACTGTGGGATGCAATCAATCCCAGAGGTACTAAAGCCAAACTATAGACTACATAGTCACAAAAATGGCACAAGCATAGTACTACATACCAATTACTAGTGCCCAGGGGTACACTTATATACTCTAAGGTCAGAAAGAAACAATACAAACATATAGTCTGACGTCCTGAGTAATACAGGCCACAGAACCTCACGTACCCACTCCTATAATAGACCCCTAACCTAAGACTTAGTTATTTAAGTCCTTAAATCATGGTTTAAAGTACAGAGAATCCCACTAGGAACTGTGCTCCATGCTCCAGGAACATGAAAAACCCACAGAGCCTTTGCCAGTCTGCCCTAGTAGAAAATTCCTTCCTGATCCCAAATAAGATGATCTATCAAACCCTGAACATGTAGGCAAGACTCACTAACCAGACAGCTAAAAAGAATTCTCTGTAATAACTCATCAAACATCCCATCTCACGCCTTTGGCATGTATACCATCAGTAGCCAATTGCTAAACTAGGCTGTCCCATATTATTCTTCTCTCCATAAATTTATGAAGCTCAGTTTTGAAGCCAGCTAGGCTTTTTCGTGCCCCCACCCATAACTCCCCTTGGAACGGTATTCAAGAACTTTACATCTCTGATAGTTAGAAACCTGCATCTAAATTCAAGTCCTGATGGACTGTGTGTCTACATTGGCAATGAACGTAAATAATTCCTGTCCCTTCCTGGTATTTAAATCACTGATATTTATAGAGAGTAATCATATCTCCCCTCAAACTTCTTTTGATTAGGCTAAACAAGCCAAGTTCTTTGAGTCTCCTCTCATAAGGCAGGTCTTCCATTCTGTGGATCATTCTAGTAGCCCTTCTCTGCACCTGTTACAGTTTGATTTCATCTTTCCTACACATCGGGGACCAGAACTGAACACAATACTCCACCTGAGGTCTCACCAACACCATGTATAACAGTACTAAAACCTCCTTACATCTACTAGAAATACCTCATCTGATGCATCCTAGGACCACATTAGCTTTTTTCATGGCCACATCACATAAGTGGCTCACAGTCATTCTGTGACTTGCTTAACAAGTTATTGCAGAGTACCTCAATTTTACTCTTGTTTTAGAATATAGTCAAAGAAAAAAAAGAAGAAGATGATATTTCTGGGAAATGAGAGGTCATAAAATAATCCTAGGGTAGATTTTCTCTTAAGCTCCCCCTTTGCCTCCTCAACAGAAAAATAAATGTAAATAATAAACTTCAGTTTAACTTTCCTACAATCATGCACTTTATATCCTTTGAAGAGTGAATAAATAAAACATTAATAATGCTATGAGCTATAGCCGGGGGGGGGCAAAGGTTTATTAAATCTCTTTTAGTGTACTGTGGACCATACAACTACATAGGTCAAACATAGATCCTTTCAACTGTCTACCTCACTGTGGTCTGACACCCTCCTACACTATAACTGAAAGTAGTATAATATTACATTGATTAGCTGGCTTTTTCTCATTTCTGAAATATTTATGATTTCATGTATGCCTTATAAAATTCCCTGTTCCATCTATGATTTAAGGCTACTTTATACTCAGCTTTGGTTCATCAAAACAAATATTTATATAAATTAAAGAGTCATTGTTTCTATTGATAGCTGTATATGAAAATACATACACCCTGAAGTGGAAGGGTTTCTTCCAAAGTTCAGTTGATTCTTTAATACTGAAAATAAACTAAAAAAAATCTCAGGCCCAGCTCCTGCAGTACAACAAGTCTAGGTTCAGCAGAGAACTCAAGCATCTTTTTGCTGCCCTGATCCACAGGGCTGTCATGAGCTAGTTTAGCTCAGCCAGTTGCCTGTCATTTTAACTTATGACAGCCTACAACAGATCCAACATACCTTCTACACCCAGGGCTACATTGTCCCTACACCAGGTAAAGATTCCTCTATGCAAGGGAAATTTCCATCTCCAACATTGGAACAGCTTTATGATTCCTTTTTGCTGTGGCACAAAGGCAACATGTGGGGATCTGGCCTTCACTACAAAAACAAACACCTACCAAAAAAACTCAAGAAAATCCAATGGCCTGGTGGCCTCACAGTGCTCCTCACACACACATGCAGAGACTGGGGCGGGGGGGGGGGGAATCTATTGGTTCCAATCTTTCATGTGAGCATGATCTTTTCTCCTAACACCCATACGATTCCATTCCCTCAGACCATAGCACATTTCAGCATTAATGATTAAGGGGTGTTAAAGTCATGAACAATTAAAAAGAGGGTATTATATAGGCAAATTCTTTATGGGTGTTGCTATCACTTTCTCTGTTAAGAAGAAACAACTACCACCAGCTTTAACTATGAAGCTGCTACCACCATGCCTACAGTGTAGTTCTTATATTCTCTAACATTTTGCCATTATTGTTTGAAAGGCACATCATAAGACATCTGGCACAGGTCCTCAGCTAGTGTAAGTCAGCAGAGTTCCACTTTATGTATGCTGTGGGTCTGGCCTGCTGTTTAAAATCTGCCTAGGACATGCTATTTGCTATTGGCATTGTATGCATATTGGATGTTTCTTAAACTTCTGTGAGTGCTTGATATTGGAATCCTTAATGGATTATTACTGATATGAACAGACTGGCTGCCCCACAAGCATCTCCTCATGACTAGAGGTGACTCTGCAGCAGCTCAGTTTCCCCACTTCTCAAGCTCACCTCAACAATCAAAAGAAACCCTTCTGTGACACACCAACACACCTCCTCAGGCCTGGCTTAATTAAAATAATAAAATCAATCCCATAATCAAGTTCTCAAATCTCTATGTATTCCATTCTCCCCATCTTTTCTGCTGGAAGTCTCCCAGGCCTTCCCTCTTGAGCCACTTCCCTGAAAACTCAACATTCCCCACTGGAGCCTACTCACTCCCTCATTACCCATTTTGGCACACATCTGCTGAGGTCCTTCTCTGGCTTCACTCTAGTTATCTGAGCCCTGGTCTACTCTGTTGTATGATTTCAGCAGCAACTGAAGAGAGATACTCAAAGTATTTAAAATACCTGGTGCCCCTCCTTCTGATTGTCTACCTTCTACTTACTGCAGGATCCCCACAGGCAGGGGCGTCGCTGGTGCTGGGCACCCCGGGGCACATGCCCCAAGCCCCAACACTAGTGCCCCGGACCTCTGGCCCAAATGGGCCAGAGATCTGGGGCCTGGCCGCCAGCGGCCGCAGCAGCCCCATCCCTGGCTGAGGATCCAGTGCCTGGCCACTAGCGGCAGCGGCAGCCCTGTCCCCGCCGGGGATCCAGAGCCCAGCCACCTGCAGCTGCGGCAGCCCCGTCCCCCGCCGACGATCCAGGGCCCGGCCACCAGCGGCTGCAACGGCCCTGTCCCCCACCGGGGATCTGGGGCCTGGCCCGGCTGCGGCCTAGCTGCCCGCGGCGGCGCAGCCGCACCTGGCCAGGGGGTGGGGCCTGCACCCATCCCCTGGGTCCCTCCCCCCGCAACGCCACTGCCCACAGGACTGATTCTATGGAAAATGCCTTCCCATCAAATCAGCATTACACTTCTTGCCAGCTAAGTCTTACCCAATCAACCTCTGGCTCAGTGAGAGTTCAGCTGAGAGAGAGTCTTTACGGAGGTTCAATCCAACTCGAATAATCAATTCTACACTGTCAGCTCTGCAATGTAGCCTTCACTTGAGTCTTTTCCTCAGTCATTTCCTAATGCTCCTCAGCAGGAATTAGCTCCTTTATACTCAGCTTGTTTTGCTAATTAAACTGAATGCCCATTCCAGGTGTGGCAAATAAATCTAATTGGGCAGGGCTGGGCCTCTGGCATATAAATGGGAGTCCATCCTGTTATACCAGCCTAGTGAGTGGCTAGCCTAGGGGTCAACAACCCAAAAAGTAAGAGCCATTTTTTTAAAATTCCTTCAATAACCAAATTGTTTGAGAGCCACAAGGGGCGTTGCCTGCTAATTAAGAAACTGAATAAAAGAACAGAGATGCATATTAATTTTTAGTCAAAAATGTTGTTTGCTGATGCAAATAAACAATTTACATATACATTTTAACCATATATGATGTGTTTTAATGACAGTTTGCTTTTTAGAACAGAGGTTTCAGATCTTTACTGAAAATTAATTGGCTGATGGCACATTGCAGAATGAAGGCTTTGTTGAAGTAAATCATCAGTTTGAAGTTACTTTTAGCTAACATTTAGCAATAAAAGTGAGCTCTAATTTTTGGGAGGGATAAGGGGAGAACAGAGTAAGAACAACAGCCTTCAGTACTGGAAAAAATACAAAATGTCATGGTCCCACACACAAAGTACTCACTTTATTTTAGCTTTGTCAATGTCAGTCATGCTTTAATATTCAGTGTTATATACACTGATTTTCAAAGAAACTTGAGGGCCCTCTCAAACAAAAAGTAATTAAAATATATTACTTATTAGATATAAAGAGGTCTTTGGGTACACAGAGAACTGAAACAAAGCATTTGGCAATAACTCCAGTGTCCTACTCTGCCTTGCCCCTGAACCAGATGTACAACAGAAAGAGGTCAGCAACACATCAGTGCCACAAAGCAGCTGCTAAAGAGCCAGTAAGGGCCCTTCTTGCTGATCCCTGCCCTAGCCTTTTTAGAAAACATCAAGTTCCAAGTACATTTTTAGGACTAGTAAAATGTTTTGGAGTCAGATACTCAGCTGATGTAAACCAGCATAGTTCCACTGAAGTCAATGGAGCCACAATGACTTACATCAGCTGAGGATCTACCTTCTAGACTTGCTTTAACTTTTCTGGAATTATTTTACCAACTAATTTCATTTTGAGTCAGAAATGTTGAAACTGTACTGTTGCTTCAGACCTCTGAAAGAAAAAGACAACTAGTGAAAGATGAATGCCACCTCCAGATTCTAAACTATAGTCTCTACATGATTGGTTTGCTTACAATTATTTTTAAATGTTTAAACTCAGTCAGAAATGAAGGAAAACAATGTCTGGAACAGTGGGTCCATTAAGCAAACAAATCAGAACTCTACACAATTCAGAAGACATTAAACTATACTACCTGTCATTGGGTTTGGGAATACCATGGAAGATAATGCTGAGCTTAGTGAGATGTAATTCAAAAACTCCATTAGTATAATAATAGGTTTGTCTACTGGCACTGTTTTCCAGCTACCGTGCATTAAATGTCATTTAACTGTTCCAATAAATTCAGACTCATGGGTGCAATTGATAAGCTCTCTCTCTGTAAAAGAATGCAATGAGTGGGCATAATAGATGGATCAATACACGATGCAAGGACATAATGAGCAGTTAATGTGCTGCGGATGGACCCAATATGAAAAATCATTATTAAGTTAATTGTTTTGAAATTATAACATTTAGAAAATGATTCTTTGAATTAATAGTTAATTTATTATGTGCTGCTACACAAGTCCCTTGTTAAATTTCAAAATAACCGCTGAAGCTTATTTTCCAAATGAAAAAAGATTACAAACACAAAGGAACGTGTGCCTGTGACACATATTAACTCATAACAAGATTGTTACTGCTGTATTTCAAAGATAAATTCATTGTTCTCTATGTCTTTGCTAGTTCATGTAAAAGATCCAACACATTAACAATTTCTGCATCATAATTTTTGGTTCTGGGAGGAAGATTTGCCAAGAGAGAAATGTTTTCAGAACTTAGTTACATCGATGACAGATTTCCCAGTGAATCTAATTTCATGAAATAAAGCTGTAGTCTAATGTGCTTTTAAAAATAGCTAAAGCAGTTGAAAGACAGTTGCCTTCAGTTACCATGTTCTCATACAAGTTCTGCACCAAAACATAGCCAAGAATATACCCAGCAGAATTCCCTTGCTACTCTGCATGGTCAGAACATTAATACTACCATGCTATATTCTTCACAGTGGGTTAGTGCTATTTCTGATGCTGTTAACCTTCAAAACTTCTGCTGCTCATCAGTGAGCAGAACTTCAGATGGGTTTCAGGTGTCTCTGCTATACTGGTGTCTAATCTGGGCATTAGTATAGCCTACCCTGACAGCAAAAGCACTACCCCTAGTCCCTTGCATATTGGCTACATTCTCAGTTAAACATTAGATGGAAAGGTTGATGTAAATACTGGTAAACTAGCTGTCCCCTTCAGAACAGGAAAAGTGACTATGCAGTACAGGGCTTTACCTTTAAAAAATTTCTTCATACATAAAGATACACAGCAGAGGATCAACACATACAGACATGCAGCAGAAAACACAGTCCATTAATGAAGACATACTTTTCAAAGACAGAGCAGTAGTACAGCAGAAAGTGACATGAGAACCACAAAAGGCACTTTCCAGAGGGGTAACCATGTTAGTCTGTGTACAGCCAAAATGAGAGTCCTGAGGCACCTTAAAGCCTAACAAATTTCTTTGGGCATAAGCTTTCCTGGGCTGTAACCCACTTCAACAGATGCATACAAGAGCTTAACTGTTGCTTTGTCACTAGACATGTGTATGAGGCAATGAGTTGCTCTGTTCCATTAGTGACCAGGCTGAATTAAATCTGACTGTTACCAAGTATCCTAGTACATACAGTTCTGTAGAAGTGTCAACCATGCATTGTAGCACTGTATACTTTTGCTTTCAACAAAAGAATGCAAATAAGCAATGGCATACAAAGAAGACAAATCAACCCAGTCTTTGGTTGGACAGATTAGCTATAGAAAAATCAGAATTCATTACAATAGAACATGAATGAAAACTCTTAGAAAATTGTATAATTAGGTAATAGTTTTATCAGTATAAACCTCTTTAAAATAACACTATTCAAGAAGGATAGACACAAAATTGCCTGCCTTTAAACATGTGTTATTTCTAAATCAGTCCCTGCTAATGAAAAAACTCCTGTCCCTCCAAATGAGGTGGTAACATGTTAAAATCTCAGTTCTTACACTATGCAATCAACCTTGCTATACACTGAAAAACAATGTTTATGGATAAGGAAGGAGCAAAATATACAGTACACAGTAAGGGCTACATTATATCATTTACCAGATGCACTAATGAATCATCCATGGAGCTGCAGACTTTTGTTCATGAGCAGGGTAGTTTGCATGAAAATGTACCTAAATCTCAAACATTTAGCTAGATATAGAAGAAGTTTTCAGACATGCACACTTCAAACACTTATCTAATAGCTCTCCCATATCTGGAACTAGATTCGAGAGATGAGTATGCTGTATAAATACAACTTATTCTGGCTGCCACTTTCAAGCTAACTCCATAAATCTTGTTTTACATGAGTTTGAAACACATTTGGTTTTTAGTGGAAGATCAGGGTAACAACAGATCATCTCAAAGATTGTTCTACAATGAATTAACAGAAAATGTTTCTCACAAGTATCATGGTAATGGCCATATAAACCCTGTGCTGGATTACTCTTCGAATTATGTTAAACATCACTAAAACAATACTTTCCCCCCTAAAAGATATGAGAAGCAGTGGTACTTTGTGCCATGTGGCCAAAATGCAGACATGTATTATATCTTTTGCTTTACTTGTATTTAAAGGGAAACTATTTTTTACTGATTTGACAAAGATGAGAAACACCACCAAGTATGGTAAAGTAGCAAACTGTGGAAGTATTTATAGGATTAGTCTTTAATCACATTCCAGCTTGACCAACATAATTTCTTCTTTCATTCTCTTCCTAAATCCCTGAATAGTTTCAAGAGACCAAGAATGCCTCAAGCAAACGAGTCTTGCTCCAAAAAGTGAAGAGACATAGCTATCATTCTCAGTTATTCCTCTCCATTTCTGAAATCAGTGTAAAATGTAATACATTCCTCATTTTCAGAATTATGTTCCTACCTCATAAAACCTCCCACTGACTTTCTCCACCCTACCTCTTATCTTATATTCATTTAATCCCCTATCCTCTGCTCATTCCACTCCTCCAGTCTTGGCATCCTGACAACCCTCCCAAACTGGAAAGGTCACTCTTTCACTTTTGTTCCCTCATTTATCTGCAATTCAATCCTCTTCTGAGTCACTGAGTCAATTTTTCTCCTTAAATCTCAACTTAAAAGTTTGCTTTACTCTGTTGCTTGTAATTCATTTCCACTGTAAATCATTTTGTGATATTTGGCATGAAAGATCCTATATGAAATAAATTACATTCTGTTCTATTTGCAAGAGTTACAAACCAAATTATAATCCCAAGATATCAGGCCGACATGTGTATCATTAAACCACTTTGCTTACTGACAAGAAAATCATTTAAATCAGAATTATCTCTCAGAAAACTGATGTACTGGATTTTATAATACAAATTTGTAAAATCGGGCAGAATGCAAAATTAAGGTACTACAATCAATACGGAAGCATAAAATACAAGCTCTAGGCAATCATGTCATCTTAGCCCATTCCATTTGTTAACTAATGTATTTTTTTTAAATGTTTCTTTCCACAGTTCTTGATGTCTCGTAGCTGTAAACTATAAGGACTTCCCCAAAGTGACTAAAAATGTGCTGGTATTTCCCTACTTCACACATATATGAAAGCAAAGAGAATTTGATATAAATACTCAAAATTAAACTTTTTAACATTAAATATTTACAGAATAAATAAGTGCCACTATTTCATGGTGCAATACGATACACGTCAGTACAGCACACTCAATGACCATGTTCAAAATAATACATAAAGAAGGTGAAGCAATTCACCAAATTCTGCCATATTCACCTTGGCTTTCAAGCAATACAAGTAGTTCTTTATAGAATTTGCAATTTGTCTTTGTAAAATAATAAAGATATTGTTCCTGGAAGTTATACTGCCCCAAGCGCATTGACAATCTCATCTCCTGTTGTGCATTATTGCATAGCTCCTGCAGATAAGCCTTTGTTTGCCAAAGGGAAGGCTTTCTTGGCTATTCAGAACATTGCTTGAACAAGTGTTGTTAAAGTGAGATTCTTTCTTTTAATATATATAGTGGCCCTATTCTATAGTGACCAAGAGGCTCACTGGACTGACCAAGGCAAATGTTTGGCAAATGTGTGGGACATTGAACCCTTAAGGCCATAAATTTGCAGACCCCGCCCCCCCACTCATGCCCAGCCCCACCGAACTCAGACTCCACCTATGCAGAACTCATTGTAGATTCAGAGCTTTAAGATGTTAATGTGTGAATCCTAAAACTACTTACAGTACTAACCCTCCATCATGATAAAGCAAACAAGAAAAATGTCTCAACTTCCCACCAATTCACACTAGACCCTGGACAACACAGGAGACTTCACCCAAGTCCAAATTATTATCATCATATTGTATTACCATAGCACCTAGGAGACCTAGTCATGGAACAAAGACCCCAGTGTAATAGATGATGTACAAGCACAGAACAAAAGAATTTTTCCTGTCCCAAGGAGCTTAGGATGCAAGCTTAGGACAAGTGACAGCAGATGGACAGAGACAGATGACAAAGTACAAGAAAATAATGAGACAGCCCTGGTGATAGGCAGTGGTCAATGTTGCCCTCAATTACATCCATGTAACTGCATTAACTTAGTCCATTTTGCAGGGAAGAATTTGGTCCTACACAATTTCTTTCCTTTACTAGATAAGATTGCTCTGATCTGGTCAGCCACACAGTTTTCAAATATCTCTTTGAAACATCAGTATGAAGACTTGTTGCTTTACTAATGTTGAATCTATTCAGTGTCACATGAAGTAATACAGTTGCCAAGGATACTTGATAGTATCATGCTTACCAAACAAGCGTGGCTCTCTGATACTGAAGGGAAAAAGTCTATCATATTGTGTTCCATTTCTGTTTGCATTTTAAGTTATATGGAGATCTAGGTCCTTATACAGGTAGTCCTAGTGGTATCAAAGAGAACAGCAATGTTTGGTTTTATTATATACTCCTTCTATTCCATTTTCTGGGCATTGACTCCTTTGGTAGAATAATCAACCCAACCTCTGATCTGAAACCTGATCCTCAGTTTTTCAGCCTGTATTTTATGATATTTTTAAAATGATAATCTTTTAAATAGAAGCCATAAATCACACCAGTTGTGTTTCTTGATTTATCAGGTCAAGGCCATCACTTTGATCCTTCTTACACTGAAAGGTTATTTATTTATTTATTTATTTACTTATTTATTTATAATGTGCTAGGTAGGACCTACAGATCACCAATCCTCTTTCCTAGTCTTTGTACAACATAACAATGAGACTGTCCCAGCCCCAAATGACTTTCATTTCTTAATATGAAACAACAAAGGGATACAGCAAAACAGGAGGAGGAAGGTGGATACAAAAAGAAATAATGGATAACATTGATCAGCATGGTAACAAAGTACCTATACATATGTTGTAAATTTTAAGTTGTCTTTTTTTTTCCCCCAATTAAAAATACCCAGAACAGCATGATGTTGTTTTACTTACCCAGGTTCCATCTAGACTTGGAGAGAATCAATAGCACATGCAAATTACAAGACCAGTTATCACAAGCCAACTATCTTGTTTCATTTTATTAAATTGTGAACTCAAACTCTCAACACATTAACCCACAAATCCTGAAAAAGAGCAACAAATTCAAGGCAATCTCATCTGCAATAAAATAATGTGATCCCTGCTATGATATGCTCACTTGAGTGTTTTGAAATATAGTTTGGTCCTTCCAAACACCTAATTTAATTTTTGTTTGAATCACATTAAAAATACATGAAGTAAGGACCGATCAGGCTAGAAATTAGACCTGCACAAATAGGCTATATTTCAAGAGCCTTGTGATAACCTTAGCAAATCAAATTAAAAGATCTATTCACACTTGCAAGCAGTCCAGTCCAGTTTTACTGTACTGCTACAGAGATAATTCAGCACTTCCACACATTTCATTTTACGTTGTCATAGAATTAGTCACTGAAGACTACACTGGCTTTCAAAGGAAGCATTAAATCAACCTCTGGATAACATATATTTAAACACACTTGCCCAACATATACCAATTCATTTTTATTCTAAGGCTTTAGATTTCAAAGGAATCTTATTCTCCTAGAATGTATCATAATGGGTGACAGTTTAGGAAGACGTACATGTGAGTTCATTAATTCCAGTTGGATTTTATGACTTCTCTGAATGTTTATACCCTTTCTGATGTTTCACACTGTATCCATGCACCATCCTTGTTGTTTCAAGGGGTAGGGCACCTAGATGTTTCAACTTGAATGGGATATCAACAGTTGAATAACCCTTGCCCCAACAAGACAATGAAGACTACCAACCAAGGACTACTTTCTCTTATTCTGCTATTGTGAAGTTAAAAATCAGAGAAGACAGCCCAGAGAGGACTGAAGAATGGAAAAACCCTGGGGAAGGACAAGATGAGTCAAGGTGTCCAAATGTGCTATTTACAAAGAAAAATTTCTTTAACAAGGAGCACCAGATCAGAGCAAGAAGACAAGACTTGGCAGGAGAAAAGAAGGAATAAAAGAATTCTGGATGCCTTGAAAGGCACTAACTGAGGCCCAAAGAGATCTCGGGAGTGGTGAGGAAACTGAGTCAGGGTCTTGTAGGCGAATATTTCTTACCTCTCCATGGACTTGTATATTTCTGGTGCTTTGTCCAGAAGTAAAGGGTAGAGTAAGGCAGCGGTTTGACAACAAGTAGAAGTTCTTTTGGAAAGCCTTTGTGCCATTAGTCTACATGCTATTTGCTGTAATTGTCACAATCTTCCTTAAGCATGGAACAGTAATCCAGAGTACCCTAGAGCATGAAGATCTGGAGGGGACATTCAGAAGCTACTAGGGAGTCAGTTTTAGCACTGATCCTGGGGCCTAGGACAGCTGGGCTATGTGCCCCATATTCTGAGAAGAGTACCAGACCAGGCATTCCTTTCCCATGAGTGTGCCTTTAAAAGTCAGACAAAGCCAACATCTGAATGTTGCTTAATCTCAGTAAGTTTAAAAGCATGTGGGATCCAAAGGTTTGCGTCCAGCACAGCAGCACAGTGACTGTTCACAATAAGGAACTCAGCTAGGGCAAGAGCAAAACTTTCACAATAATCTTCCCACTACATTCCAACTTCACTGCTTATTATCCTCAGACCTCTCAGAGGAAAAACAACAACAAGCAGTTGTGTGGCACTTTAAGACTAACAGATTTATTTTTTGCATGAGCTTTCGTGGGAGAAGATCCCACTTCCTCAGATGCTTCGAAGATGGGTGAACTTACAGAAAGGAATGAAACTAAGAGCCAGATGCAATAGGAGCTTGACAGAACGTGACATGTTCTTACAGAAGAATTATTTGGTACCACAATGGAAACCACAGTAATAATGAGGTGTGCTGTGCATTATGATGACAAATGACAAATCAAGAATTCATCAAGAAAATGGATTAGTGATATTAACCCATCATAGTTTTGCTTTGTAGGGATAAAGGTCCCAAGCCTGACAGACATGGAGCACACCTCTCCTCAAGATCAAAGCAGTTATAACTGCTTATATTCATGACCATGTTTGGGCACATGTGTTAACACAGCAAAGCACTAAGGTCACTTCTTGTTTCCTTAATTACCAAATCACACAAAAGTAGGAAACGCAAAATGTGCAAGATCTACTAAATCTGCATGATTATTTGTCCGTATACACACCTGCCCACTAATACTGCTCACTTGAGAATATCTGCTATTGTACTTGAGAGTTCCCCTGTGGAACAGGGAGGACAGCTGACAGAAGTGACATTGCTGCACAATGGTAAGCGACCTAGTGTAATCATATTGGCAGACACTGAAATCAACAGCTGGAACTGGCTCTGTGGTAGAGAAGCTTGAGGCCACCTCTTCACAGTTAGTATATATGGATACGAACCAAGAAGGTAAATTCAAACAAGTTGGGTTTAGGTAAAGAGACGAAATAAATATATAACAGAACAGGCATACATTTCAGATGGAAGAGGCTCCAGTTAAAAGTTTGTCAATTGGCTCTGGTTTCCTAATTAAATTTTTAAGGGCAACTTCATCATTCCTTTTCCCCCTAGCTTCTGACAAAGGGTATGTCTACACTTGCAAGCTAGTTTGAATTGAGGAGGCTTAATTTGAACTAATTTAGCACCTGTCTACACTAGGCTTTCATTAGTTCCAATTAAGGAGTTCTTTAATTAGGACTAATGAAAGCTTAGTTTCAATTAGTAAGACCTGCCAGTTAGTTTGAACTAAGCCCTTCGTTCAGTTGTTAGTTTGAACTAAGGATGGTATAGACTAAGACTAACCTTTAGTTCAAACTTAATAAATTCGAATAAAGGACAGTTAGTTCGAATTAACAAAGTGGACTAATTCAACTTAATGTTAAATTGAATTAGTCCACTTTGTTAATTTGAACTAATAAGTTTGAGTTTAGTTCGAACTAAACTCAAACTTATTAGTTCAAATTAACAAATTCAAACTAACTTCTCCTAGTGTAGACATAGCCAAAGTGCTTGTGAAAGGAGTCCCAATGAAAAGCACATTCAGCAGCAGCATCTATTGTTTTTTAGTTCAGAAAGGTAGAAAGAAGCATTTTTCCTCCCTTTCAACAGAATATGAAGTTCCTAACAAGAAGCTTGTCTACTGTACTGCTTTGAATACATTTGATGGTAACAATATGGAGGAAAAGATCTTTTATACCTTCTCAGTTAGGAAAGTCCAGCTGCCTGTGTCAGTCTGGAAGGAAAAAATTCAACTGAACTATCATATAATCCCTTAAAACAAATATATTTCAGAGTTATATTGTTAGTTTGGGTATGAAAATGCCTTTTGCTGCTAAGGTGGTAGTATTATTTTCCTTTAAAAAAATAATAAAATGTGTGTCAGACATGATATGTACAAAAGAGATCCGTGGGAAGTCAAAGCTTTTAAGTAAAAGCTCTTCCTAGTATGCATGTTGATAGCATTTGTCCCCTCCTATCTTCCCCAGGAGTTCTCTCTCTGTCCCTCCTCAAAAAAATCACAAATACTTTACCTTACCTAACATACTAGGGGCCCAATTCTGCCACCCTTGCATTGAGAAGTTCTGATTCACCAAAGTTATCCCATTGTTTTTGATGGGATTACAAAGGTGAACAATATCCAACATGAGTAAGAGCATCATCCTCAGATAGTCAAGACTTCCTAGCTTGATGTATTTACAAATTATCCATCAGATAGTACTGTGGTCCTCTCCCCCCACACCTCCACACGCTAAAATTAAGAGAGTAGCTGCACCATCCATTTATCTTCTATCATTACTTGGTCTTTTAGAGGTTCAAGACTCAGCTCTGAATTGTGCCTGGTTTCTCCTCCAGTGACAGAGTACTGCTGGAAGATATAAGCAACAGCCTGTTCTCAGTACAAGGAGAAGCAAGATATGATAGCTGTGCTACCGTAATAGGTTTAAGGAAAGGGGCTATGGTGGCTCCCTCTTCCTGCTGAAGGGAAGCAGGAACTCTCCAGACAGAAACTGAGGGAAAAGATTAAGACTTCAGGAACTGACTAATTGGTAAGAAAGAGACTCAGGATGGGAGAGTACCCTGAATAACAACTGAACTATACTTCTAGTATTAAGCAGGCCCCACAGGAGCAATATTTTGTGCTGAGCTGAAACATGTTGTGTTCATGTGTAATTGTAGAAGTTGCATCCTCCACACAACCAGACATCAAGAAACCCTATTCTGTTACTAAGTCATAGTACCTGCCTCATGTAAGATTTTAGCTAGAGATAGGCCACAAACAGTGCACTCATCCCTGGAAAATTTGAGGGTTTTTTGGTTTTTTTTTTAATTCCTGTCATGAGTCAGAACAAAAGTTGAAATATTAACATTCTCATAAACAACAATCTGAAAAAAGTGGTTTGGATAAATTGAAACATTTTGTTTCAAATCTGATTTTTTTAAAACCATGAATTAACTTAATTTCTAAATAAAATAATTTCCAAGCCCCCCCAAAAAACCCACCTACATTTCATTTTAAATATGTCAAAATGTGACATTTCAGCAATAACAAAACTTTTTTCAACCTCTCCTCAAAGCTGAAAATTCTTCAAAGTGACTTTCTGATCAAAGGTTTTAGTTTCAATGAATCACCATTTTTCAATATGAAAATGTTTTACCAAGAAATTCCTGATCAGCTCTAAACTTAGCACTGTATTATAATATGTATCCTCTAATCTCAATGGTGGCAGTACACTACCACACTACCCCACAAAATGCTCAGGAAGACCTGTGCGACAGAACGGCATCTTCCCTGCTCAGCTGCCTAGTTCATAGACAGAATGTATAGGCTGTATACCACATTAACACTGGCACATTGAAGACAATGGGTGATTCCTGTGCTAGGCTCCAGGCAATCACCAAGCCAGTTATTGATCTTGTGACTCCCAGAACAGGTACATAAAGCCCCACAAGAGGACCAGCAGTGCCATCTGTTCAATATCACTCTGGGGCTTGGAACACTCTCCTGACTGATGATAGCAATGAACTCTCCAGACTTAGCCTGCTCCAGCCCTGTTCCAACCTTGCTCTTGCCACTGCCAGGACCCTAATCCTCACTCTAACCCAACCCTGGATGCCTATTCCAGCTCTGACCATTAGGACTAACCACCTCCAGCCTGGAGGTTTCTGAGAGCATGAAGAGTATCAGGGTCATGGCCATCCCTCCTGCCCACTTACCTTCAGAGTAGCCATTTTGTGCAGTGTACAAATGAGAGAGGTTCAAAGTATTCAGCCACAATGGGTTAGCTGAGCTTCCCCTGGGGACAGCTCCTGCACTATCCAGGCCCCACTACTGTTCCACATCCAGCACCACACCACAACCCTTCCCAGCACTGCCAGCTACTCCTTACCACAACCAGTACAGGGCCTTCCCTGCTGGCCTTTCCCAGTGGTGGGTAGGTGGGGAGGGCAGAGAAAGATAGCACCACAGCCCCAGCCTCAACAGGGAGTGATGGAAGGGTGGAGAGAGCAGGGAAAAGCAGGGCCATGGTCAGCCCAGCATGGAGATGAGGAGGGCAGGGAAAGCTACAGCTCTGTGCTTCCCAGCATTGGCAAGCTCTCAAAGAAAGCAGTGCCTTCTGGAGCCTGCAGTGCCAACTGCCCGTGTGCACCTGCATAAGGGTCAGTCACAATCTGACTTTCAACTAGACAATATTATATCTCAAACATGTACGGGACACATTAGCAATTGCCAATTTTGTTATTACTTAGAGACAGGATTTTCAAAAGCACTCCATCCTAGCCTAACTCTGCTGCCATTGACCTCAATGGAAACAGAGGAAGCCAATACAGAACATTTTAGAAACATTCCCCTACATATTATACCCCTTATAAATACTGAGGAATAGTAGGAGTTCTGGACTTGAAATGAAGGAATGCATGAGCTCTTTAAACAAAACCTATGAGGGAAAAGCAAAAAGTTCCTCCAAGTTTCACTGTTTATCACTTCTTTGTAGTATAAACTGATAGAGCAATGATAAACGTTATTTGTTTCTCTACCATCCTGAGATAACATCAAGTTATTGTGAGAAAAACTACTTCTGGCTGGCATAATATTAAACGATGCAATGATTTCCCCTTAATACCTCATAGCTTAAGATACCATGTAACATTTCATCTCATGTTGACCATGAAGATAGTTCAGGATAATTCACTCAGCTTTAAAATATGATGCCTTTATTTTGGGTAGGAGATTGGTGTGATGCAGAAATGAGTGATAAATCTGGTTAGCTGTGGAGAGAACTCTGAAAACAATGTCTGTAAACTCAATTTTAGCTAAATTTATAGTTCTTGGATTTGTTTGATTATTTTAAAAGGAAGAAAAGTGTTTTGGCTGGCAAATAAGTCTACAGCTATAAAACCCCTATTCCAGCTGCAAGTTCTCAACTGATCCTAAAAATGCATGCCCTGGGCTGTCACTCCTCCATTAATCTCCAGTTGTAAATTGCTGGGGAAGGGCACAAGGCTGTCAGATGTAAAAAATACAAGACCTCTGTGGACTGTTTTTCCTGGTTTTAATAGATATTTATTATTGTTTAAACCAAAAACCAGAAACCTTAACAGCCAGATAAAAGGAAATGCCTAGATCAAAACCACTGAGCCCTGCTGATCAGTGACAAAGTAAATAGCAACATGAAGAATAATTTGTTTCAAATCCACCGCAGGGCATACGGTATTGTCTGTTTGTCCAAAATTAGCAATAAGTGGCTGGCCACATGCCTCTCCTGTCTCATAGGACTAATTAAAAATAGCCAGATCAACTTCTGACCACCTGAGTACTGAGTAGAACTCTGTGGGCACATATTACTTTCAGTCTTTGTCCATTTATTCTTTCTCTGGAGCCCTGTGCCTGTTGGAATAACATCTCATCATTAAATACCTCTTTTTAATGCTGATGAAGAGTGCTGAATTGCAGCCCTGTAGCCTGTTTTACTGATGAAATGCCTTAATTTATACAATGCAAAATGGCAATGAAATTCTAACTTAAAAGACAATGAGCTGAGTCACTGGGAGTTGGGCATGTTCAGCAGGAGCTCAGCACCTCTCAGGATTTAGCCAAATATTACTACTTATCTGTGAAATAGCTGATTAAAAGAAGGATTGGGGGTAGGAGACTCCTAGTATTTTATATGTATATAGGATGTAAATAATTTTTTATGGATGTAAGGATTACCAGTGCTCAGAGAATGTTACCTCTTCCACAAGAGTTCCTGAAATACAACTAACTATCCCTTCAAGTCTGGAGGCCTTCCCTGAGAGAAGCAGGTAAAACAACCACTCTACAGCTAACCTCTGCAGGAAGCATCCCAGCAATCAGACCAAAGTTTGAAAAATAGTGTAAAAAGCAGTGGGGGGGGGGGAGAACAACACTGAAAAAAAGAGATAAAATATCACACAAATGCAGGACAGAAAGGATCATGAGAGGTCAACAGGTCTAGATCCCTATACTGAGGCAGGATCAAGTATACCTAGAACATCTCTGACAGGTTTTTATCCAGTCTGTCAGAGATGATCTAGGGCAGACATCTGCAAACTACAACCCATGGGCCATATTTAGCCCTTAGGAGCCTTTCATCAGGCCCTCCAACTGGGCCTGGATGGAGCACAGCAGCCCACTGTCTCTCCAGCCCTACCACTTCTCCCTCCCTTTCCCACCACATAGGCTCAGTGGCACCCCCCTGGCAGAAGTACACCAGCCACTCCCCCCTCCCAACCTCATCCCTTCTCCATCACACAGGTCCAGTGTCAGTACTCTGGCCAGAGCATGGTGAACGCCCTCCCCTGCCCCACCCCCCACCATGTGGGCCCAGTAGTGCCCTAGACAAACATGATGGCCCTTTCCTCTGCCCCTCTCCCACCACTTATGTGGCCCACCATATTGCCAATATAGGTGTCACAGGCGGCACATTCATGCGCCCTGAGTTATGATTTAAGTGACTTTTCATGTTTCGCTTCGCTCAAGGAGTAAAGTGACCCCTAGAGCTCTCCCAGCAGCAGTGAGCCTGAAAGAGACAAAGGTATGTTAATGGACCTGTCTGTGAAGAGACAAAGGGATACAAAGACTGAGATCTGGAAGATTTTGGAGTTTTTTTGCTGAGACTCTGGTCTTGAAACAACTTCAAGCCAGATCTGGGCCCTGCCTGGCCTCAGGCAGAGACTGGCTGTGCAAACATCTAACAGCTGATCACCCAGAGCATAAACTTGTTTGGACTGTGAGGTTAGTTTAAGTAGAAGTATTAGGTTAGCATGCATATTTTATCTTTTACTTTCTTGTGGTCTCTCCTGACTCATTTATAGAGTGATTCTGCCATGATTGGCTATATTTCTCACCTAAAATTATACGCTATGTCCACACTTACAAAGTTAAATCGATTTAAAACTTATATCAATTTTATTAAATTGATATAAAAATCATTAAACTGACTTAAGTTAAATCGATTTAACAGGTCCCCACTAGAAACTCAAATCGAAATAGCATGTCCATGGACAGGACTTACTAGTTCAATTTAGGAGAGAGGCACCATGGGAGGTGTAGCAACATGGCCCCCTAGAAAGGCCATGCTCCCACCCAATACATAGAAAAAGGAAAGCACCTGGGAAAGAGAAGGGCAAAAAGTGTTAAATTGATTTAACATGTCTGCACTGTGTTATTTTGAAATAACAATTTTGATTTAATCATCATATCACTTAATACTAGGTTTTATTATATCAATATGACTTTCCTTATATCAAAATGAGGAAGTTCCTCATTGCAAAATAAGGGAACGTTGTGTGGACCTACCGTTTTTTAAATCGAAATACCCAGCATTATTTCAATTTAAACAGTGTGCGTTGACATACCCATAATCTGATCAATAAACTAGCAGTTATTTTATCTAAAGCTGTGTGATCTTTAGTGGGAGTGAATAAATAGGACTGTGCACAATCCATTTCCTTGTCAAATGGACAGACCTGAGTGGGTCCCAATCTCCACAGACAGTGGCTCCTGGTGTAGTAACTGTGGCCAGGGGGCTTGCTGGGGAACTGTCCCACGAGTAGCCAGAGGGCAGACATCTACTACTTAGGACCGACTGCAGGCCAAAGGCCCGAGTGGACTGACTCAGGAGTGAGTGATCACTTGGCAAAGCAAGGAGAACTGGGGTTCAGGAGTGGACATTGGGGGATCACAGCAGCACACTGGACCGGATCTGGGAAGCGGGTGATCCCTTTGTCTGTTCACAGACTCCTCCATTAGCATACCTTTGTCTCTTTCAAGCTTAGTGCTGCTGGCAGTGCTCTGTGGGACACTATACGCTTCAAACCATGCTAAACATGAAAAGTCACATAAATCATAACCCAGGGTGCACAGATGTGCCCCGTGACAGTAGGTAGCAAGCCAAAAACTTTGCCTACTCCTAGTGTAGAGTATACTTAAAAGCCTTCAGGGATGGTGATTCCATAACCTCCCAAGGAAGTCCGTTCCAGTGCATAAGTATTCTTATAGTTAAACTGCTTTTCTTAATACCTAACCTAAATTTCCTTTGCTGCAGCCAATTATTTTTGTCCTATGTTCGGACATTGTCCTCTGTAACAACTTTTAACAGATTGGTAGACTGATCAGGGTCACCCTCCAGCCACCTTTTCTCAAGATTAACATGCCTAATGTTTTCTAACACCAAGGTTTCTAAACAATTTATCATTTTGGTTACTCTCCACCAGACTCCCTTCAACTTTTCCATATCTTTTTCAAAGAGGGGCACCCACAACTGGACACAGCACTCCAGCTGAGACTTCGCAAGTGCTAAGCAGATGGAGACCGTTATCTCCCATGTCTTGTCATAAGACACATCTGCTAATACACAGTAAAATATAAGGTTTTTTCCACAAATTCATCAGTGTCATCTGTATTCAATTTCTGATCCCCTATAACTAACAGATCCTTTTCAGCAGTACTACTGCCTACCTATTTCTTCCCCATTTTGTACCCGCACATTTGATTTTTTTTTTCTTGCTAAAAGTGCAGTACTTTGCAATTGTCTTTATTGGATTTTATCTTTTGGATTTCAGAGGAATCTTCCAAGTAGTCAAGATCATTCTGAATTCTAACTTTGTCCTCCAAAGCAGTAGCAACCCCTTCCAGTATGGTGTCAACCACAAATTTCATATGCATATGCTCCATTCCATATTTCAGGTCATTACTGAAAATGCTGAACAGTATCAGACCCTGTTAGACATGCGCTCACAGTTTGACAGCAAACCTAAGTATGGTCTTTCAATCAATCACCCACCCACTGTATAGCAACTTCACAGAATCATAGAAACATAGGGTTGGAAGGGACCTCATGAGGTCATCTAGTCCAACCCCCTGCCAGAGGCAGAACCACTCCCACTAAACCATCCCAGTCATGGCTTTGTTCAGCCGGGCCTTAAACACCTCCAAAGATGGAGACTCCACCACCTCCCTCGGCAGCTCATTCCAAGGCTTCACCACTCTCCTAGTAAAAAAGTTTCTTCTAATATCCAGCCTCGACCTCCCTAACCGCAACTTGAGACCATTGCTCCTCGTTCTGTCCTCTGTTACTACGGAGAACAGTCGAGCTCCATCTTCCTTGAAGCATCCCTTCAAGTAGTTGAAGGTTGCTATCAAATCCCCCCTCAATCTTCTCTTCTGCAGACTAAATAAGCCTAATGCTTTCAGTCTTTCCTCACAGGGCTTGTGCTCCAGCCCTTTTATCATTTTGGTTGCCCTCCACTGGACTCTTTCTAGCATGTCCCTGTGCTTTTTGTAGTGGGGAGCCCAAAACTGAACACAGCATTCTAGATGTGGCCTCACCAGTGCAGAATAGAGGGGAATGATCACATCCCTTGATCTGCTGGTAATACTTCTTTTGATGCAGCCCAGTATGCCATTGGCCTTTTTGGCAGCAAGAGCACACTGCTGACTCATATCCAGCTTCCCATCCACCATGACTCCCAGGTCCTTTTCTCCAGTGCTGCTATTTAGCTGATCACTCCCCAGCCTGTAGCAGTGCATGGGGTTTTTCCGTCCCAAGTGCAGGATTTTACACTTGTCCTTATTGAACCTCATAAGATTTCTATTGGCCCACTATTCCAATTTATCTAGGTCTCCCTGAATCCTGTCCTTGCCCTCCAACGTGTCTACTGTTCCCCCCAGCTTGGTGTCATCCGCAAACTTACTGAGAGTGCAGTCTATTCCATCATCCAGATCATTGATGAAAATGTTGAACAGAACCGGCCCCAGGACCGACCCCTGGGGCACACCACTCATGACTGGTTGTGCCAGCTAGACATGGAACCATTGATTCCTACACACTGAAACCGTTGATCTAGCCAGTTTTCTATCCGCCTTATAGTCCACCTATCCAACCCATACTTCCTTAATTTGCAATGAGAATGCTGTGGGAAACTGTATCAAAAGCCTTGCTAAAATCAAGGTACATCACATCAACAGTTCTTCCTGCATCTAAATCACATTTCCCTTATATTCTTGAATTAAAAGAAAAAAAGGCATATTGTTGGAAGTATCAAATAGGGTGGCTACAGCTAATTTAGATCCCAGTAGCCTATGAATAGTTTAAATTTCCTTTTCCATGTGCATTTCCTTGCTTTTGATGACATCAAATTTCTCGTCTTAATGCTACCAAGCCTTATACCTTTCCCAGGTGCCTCTGAAGTTCTGAGATGTTTTCTCTTGCCTTAACTAATCTAAATAATTGGATGTCTGCAAGTATCTTGCCACCAAAGATGAGTGCCAATTCACTTGTCACCTCCTTTTATAGACCATTAGCCAATACAGAAAGAAAAATCAATTGCGCACGTACAAAATGGGCAATGACTGCCTAAGAAAGAGTACAGCGGAAAGGAAACTGATGTCATAGCGGACCACAAGCTAACTATGAATCAAAAGTGTAACACTGTTGCAAAAAAGAGCAAACACCATTCTGGGATGTATTAACAGGAATATAGTAAGACAGACCTAAGTAATTCTTTCATTCTACTTTGCCCTGATTAGGTCTCAGATGGAGTACTGTGTTCAGTTCTGTGTACCTCATTTTAGGAAAGATATAAACAAATAGGAGAAAGTTCAGAAAAGAGCAACAAAAATGATTAAAAGTCTGGAACACTTGACTTATGAGGGAAGACTGAAAGAACTGGGTTTATTTAGTCTGGAAAAAAGGAAACTAAAAGGAGACACGATAACAGTTTTCAAGTGTTTAAAATGTTGTTACAAGGAGGAGGGACAAATATTATTCTCTTTAACCACTGATGGACAAGAAGTAATGGGCTTAAATCAGGGCAAAGGAGGTTTAGGTTGGACATTAGGAAAAAATTCCTAAGTGTCAGGGTAATTAACTACTGGAATAAGTTGCCTAGGGAAGTTGTGGAATCTCCATCATTGGAAATTTTTAAGAGCAGGATAGACAAACACCTGTCAGGCATGGTTTAGATGGTATTTGGTCATGCCATGAGTGCAGAGGACAAGACTCAGTGACCTCTCATGGTCCCTTCCAGTTTTTGTGAATCTATGTTAGGCAATACCAGTCCTGAGAACCTCAGGACACCAATGTGTTATCTTTGAAATCCAATGTCAAATAAAATAAAATAAAGCTTTCACTTGCTACACAAAAAATCTTCGCCTCCCAAATCTTGTAGCTTGAGTTGCATACAGTGACTGCTGTTTCTTCATAGCTGATTTTGAACAATATGCCACAAGATTAGAATACTACAGAATAAATGTGCGCATGCGCACACACACTTCTACAATATAAATATATTGTACATAGTAAGTTTTTAATAACTCCAACTGGAGACAACAAAATAAAAAATATAATTGATGTAGATACTGTACATACAAGATTTTGTAAATATATTATCAATCCATAAACAAAAAGAGAAAAAGACACCTCTCTCTTTCTTTTGTATATACTAAATGTTTAAGATAAGCTTGTAGCTAAAATAATCACTCCAAAAATCCTAGCATCAAGACTGGAAACAAGTTATTGTGCCAGGAACATGGGATTTGAAAAAGGATGCTGTTCTAACATGATATTATGGGAAATAGAAAACAAACAAAGTGTTTAAAGTAGTGTTGGGAAGCCCTGTTGAGGTGAAACCCAATATTTACACAGATGAGAGGGGTCCTCCCTCAAACAGAATAGAGTTTATTTTAACCACATCAAAGATAAGTTAGGTGAGGTGACCAGGAATTTAGCAGCTAAGAAATTTTCCTGCCTGCTGTCTTGGGGTTTGGTGAAGAAAGGCTGAATAACAGCCACAGACTCATTAAAATTGTAGCTGCCTTGGTCTTGCTTTAAAAAGGTTTCAGTGACACTGCACAGGCCCCAAGGAAAGGCCATTCCATAAGTGAGATGACTTGTGAGAGGGGAACACAAAACATGTTAATCCTGTCCAGGCACACAGAAGACAATGCCTTCAGACCATGCTACAAATTATTCCCAAAGTGAACGGGGGCAGTTTGGGGCACCCGTGTCAACTGGTGACTGCTACCCCTATCTAGAGAGAGTCTCCTACATTTCAGCAATAGGATTTTATCGAAATCTGGATCTAGGCAACAGATAATCAAGGAGTTAACAGCAGTCTTGAATTCAAAAGTCCACAAAAGGTCTACCATTCCCATCCCATCATCTGGTTCAGCACGGTCTGTTTAGAAAATAACATTTTCTACATGGAAGAGGAGGCTGCTTCAATGAGGTGAGTGGAACCAGCAAAAACGTAGCTCTAAAGGCTATGGGCTGGTATACACTGGTGGTGGCAGTGGTCAAAAGAAGAGATGCAAGCTACATTATATCGCTTGTGTATCTTCCATCAACATACTTAGGTTGACATACTGCAGCATCTTCACAGTGATAAGTCGATGGCAGATGCACCCTTTGTCTTTTGGGGGAGGTAGACTAATTGAGTTGAATAGAGAGCACTCTCTAATTAACTGAGCAAGTCTACACGGACCCACTTAATGGATACTGTGACAGTGTAGGCATACCCTGTTTTAAGGGAAAGAGGTATTCTTCTATGAGGTGATTCGTTACAATTGTCATATGGCAGGGATCAGAAAAGAGGGAAAATAGTGTCTATTTATACAGGGTACTCTGATATCAAGCCATCACTTATTAATATTTTCTCATCTTCACTTAATGTCTGGATAATATGAATATGACCCATATACATCAGAAAGATAATGTGGCTTTGTTGCTGGATTAATAAATTATATCACTTGCAAAGTACAGTACCATTTATACATATTTAATTAAATGAAGCCAAAATTACATGCAAAAAACATGACCCTTACAGTTAAACCACCTTGACACATAACACTGGGTTCCTGTAAAATGTTGTCAGGACATTTTTCTTCTATGTATCATTACAATGGGCGGGGGGGAGAGAGAGTCCATAATTAAGGTACCACAAACTAGCCATATCAAACAGTTTGGTTTTTTTTTTAAATAAAGATGAAGACACAGACAGACAGCAAAGTAATTGGGGTATTAAGGTTTGCCTCTGATTTGCTAGCAGTAAGCAAGATCACAGAAAACATTAATCTTTGTATGTAAGGGACGAAGAAAATCTTGAAACTAATTCATCTTTATCTGTGAGCAGTGATGATAAAATAAAAACCATTCATGATGATGGGTACTGAAGAAGAAAATATTCTCCAAAGAATTAAGATTTCAATTCTGAATTCAAGCCTCAAAACAGCAATGCATGTGGATGATATTACAACCAGTCTCATTAGGACTCAGAACTATTTGAGAAGCGGTGGAGCACCTCCATTCATGTCATCTGGATCTGTGTTACTCCAATACGGAACAATGAACTAATCCATCATGAATCCATTTACTGTAAAAGAAAATGTTTGACAGCTCCTTAGCCAAAGCACCCCATCACACTAAAAATGTCTCCTTGACAGAACTATTGAGTCAATTAAAGACAATGACTTGGTGATAATAGGAATGGTTCCCACCCTCCACCCCCAGAAAGTGCACTAGCTTATTCTAAATGAAGAATTTTAAAGTACTTCAGAGAAGGTGAAGATATAAGCAATATTCACAAGACTTCCAAACAACAGTTTACTATAGCTATTTCAAATATTTTTGTTCGCAAAATGAAAACGCTCACCCTGACATTATTTGAAATGCAAGTCCTAACTCCAATAGATCATATGGTTAATTATGCTTAGAAATTAAATAGCTTCTACTGCATGCTGTATCAAAATATGTGGCTATGTCATGCCTGCATATTTAACATTTTGAGCTGCTTTACTAAGTACACAGTGAAATATTTGGCACCAACATTTCGTAGCATGTTTTGATATATGAACTTGGCCTATGCTTTTGTATTTGAATATCCAAAACATACATGATCTCCTGAGGCCAGGTGTGCTAGCCAGAGTGAGCATAGTTGATAGCATCATGCCAGGCATCATGTACTGTTGAAGTATTATTTGGTTCAAAATAAAACCGTTGGGGTAAATACCATCAATTTATGGGAAATTAACAAATAAAGAAATGAGAAATTTTCCTGCAAATATTGCTCTAATTTTTAAATTAATTTGTTCTGCAATTCTCATACTTATGTGTTTACTTCATGTGAATTTAGTTATTATAAATGGCTGCATAAAACAAATTTCGAAGTTGCATGGCTATTTGTAGGAAAATATTTCAAATATGTACTCATGTGAATCCAAGTATTCACACCAGAAGTGCTTTCATTCCTCATTCAATTAGTGAATTGATACAACATCATGAAACTTATCTGATGAATGAAAAATTAATCAACTCTGCTAATATTGAATTCCATTGTGCTGGCAGAGAACTGTTTGTCATGAATCCACGGAATTAAACAAATTGAAAAAAAAAACTGGCAAATACTTCTGAAGAAAGAAAAACTCTTGAGGAAGCCACAATATTTGTAAATATTCTGTGAACAGAAAAGAGGTCAAATTCATCATATACATTTTGTTGTGAATTATTTGTTGGTACAAATACTTTAATATTCTATAATGTGAATACTTGCATATTCTATGACTCTGTACTTAAAATACACAATGGTGTGCAGCCGCATTCCAGTGTTCTATACTACTTTAATTAAAACCTGTCTGTGAGATAAACACACAACAGGAATGAACAACTTTTTGTGATTTTTTTTCCCTTTTCTTTTCCTTTATTAATTATTATGAAATGTCTATGACCCTGAAACAAGCATCTACCATATTATATAGATCATGTACATTCAGTAAAGTCAGCTTTGCCTCCCTGAAGACTTATGCTATCTTCTTTGGAGGGGTGATATATATACCAAGAAGCAATGCTTAAATGAATACCTCTACATATCTTTTTACCTTCAAATTCTGATTTACAACACTAGTATTTGCAACAATGAACAAAAATACAGCTTCTTTGTACTGCAAGTAATTGAAATGATCTCTTTCCTAGAGATCATACAAACATTTTATTCAGGGAAAGCATTCTTACAGCATGAAGTGCTAATTCTCTTCAGATAGTGTAAAACCTGACATGAATCATTTAATATAAATTTAAGCCAAAGCTTGTATTAAAAGATACTGTTAAGAACATTAAATGCTTGTTTTACTTTCTTAAATAAAAAAAGAAAAAACAGCTCATGGATATTTTCAGAGGTAGAGAGACTGGAAAATGGGTAAAGTTTAGTTTTGTTCTTCACAGACTTGTCATGTGTTGTGTTTCAAATAACCAATCCATATGTGTACAAAAAAAGATGTAAACTACTGATAAAGAAAGAAAATCCATCTGACTCCTGCTAAAATATTTGTTATACTTCCGGAGAGTGGGAATATGAACATATTGTGACTGGAATTGTTCCAGCTGTGATATTCAGATTTACTTCCCATACATTCAATTCTTGATATCAAAACATAGGCAGTACTAAAAAATAAAGCTCTTTCCCCACCCCCAAATTGGTTAGTGCCCTTTTCCTTTGTGCCTTCTCAGTGATTTCAACAGAAAACTCTATTGCAGCCTTGGATAAGCACACTCAACCCCTGTTTATATCAATGGAGAATTTCAAGTAACAGACTCAGCAGGCACCTGCAAGACCTTGTTAATATCACAATTTCTACTTTAAAACTATGTTTGTAAGTATTTATAATACAGCAACATATATTCTTTCCTGGACAGCATGGAAAATACAAGAAGAAGAAGGATCTCTTATTATTTAGCATGATTTTGTTTTCTTTTAATAGTGTACAATTGTACAAGAATGAGAACAAATTTTGGGTGTTTTGGACTCTCCAAAGTTAACAAAGAGTTTCCTTCCTCACTTGAACATTTATAAACTATAGCTTTTAATACGAACTTGGACTTTCAGTGAGGGAAGTCAAAGTGTGACAAGACAAACCAGATCAAATGTGTAGACAGTGTATCTCTGAAGGCAGCTCTATTCATTTAAATAAAGCTGTGCAGATTTACACCAGCTGGAGGTCTAGTCCATTGTGTTGAACTGTTTTGTCGCGCATACGTGTCATTGTATTCTATATCAACAGCTCGTGAATCAACCTAATAGAGACTGATACATATGATCTTCTGGTGGCAGGAGTACATTGAACAAAGAAAATTTGATGGTCAATCAACAAAAGATAGTTCTACAGATTCCCTGGCTGCTCTTATTTCCCCAATAATCCCCATGGGGTTGGTGTGGAGATAACGTGTCCTCACATACCTTGCCATCTCCCCATATGCAGATCCTCCATTCCACCAGGGCTTCCATGGGGTCTTAAGACGGGGATCAATGCAACGGAAGTAGCTAATTCCTCTATTAACAAAAAGGAAAGGGAGATTGTTTGTGGATGGTTCCATCCACGCAGCACACAGAAATGAGTGCTCATAAATGAAATGGAAGAGAGCTTTGGCGTCAAAATTCTTGATTAAGTATTATCTGTCAAAACTTGGCAGGTATAAAAGAATACATTGGGGATGGTAATGCATGCAAATTAAAGAGTGTAAAAAGCCTGTGATTATCATTATTTTAGAGTATCTGTCTAGCTGTACAATCATTTAAAGTTTTCCTGATCCATTGCTGCAATATAGGAAAATGTGTCATGTCTAAAGACAAAGAGCAATGTCACCTGGCACTAATAACCATGAAAATGAATAAAACTGATTTGCTTTTCTCTTCTAAAATTTGCACTACTAGCAATCATGGATCTTTGAGGCTATAGATTCACAGCATAGACTCTCAGAACAATAGGTTTAAAGCTGCGCACCTCCAGACTCCAAAAATTCACAATACCCCCATGATGGAAACACTGATCATGACATTTTCAGGGAGGTAGCCATGTTAGTCTGTGTACAGCAAAAACAACAAGAGTCCTGTGGCACCTTATAGATCAACAGATGTCGTTGGACATAAGCTGACGTGGGCTCCAACCTGCTTGGTCAGATCCACTGACTGTGGCACTTACTATTGTTAATGGTCCTATCAGTAGTACCACTCAAGACAGTAAGCACTATGCTTGGCTAGAGGTGCAGAATTTAACACTATGAGCTTAATATCAGCGGCTTCCAATCCATACAAATTTGTCACAAGGCTATAGATCCAAAGAAGGTCAACTTTTGGCAAAAACGACAGATCAACTTGCTATATAATGCACCTTAACCTGACTGGTCGTAGTCTCCCAGAAAGTATAGGTGTTCTCAAGGAGGTGAAAGCTGTGTGTAGATTTTAGCCAAATATTTAACAGCAGTCAAGAAACTGTAAGAAGGCTTACTTTTAAACAGTAAAAGGGAACCAATTTGTTGTGGTGGTTATTGTTCATTGCTCTGTGCTTGTATATTTCATACATATAAAAGGATTCATCTACTGCAATAGTCGAAAGTGCCTAGATCAGGGGTTGACAGCCTTTGCCAGTCCCTCTGCTGGTCCTTCCTTCTGGATCCTCAGCTGGTGCCAGCAGCCTCCTCTGCTGAAAAAATGCGGTGGCTGCCTGAAAATTCAGCAGTAGTCAAGGCTGGAGTGGGAGCACTTCCCAGGCATGCCATGGAAAGAAGTTACCCAGAGAGGCTCATCTTGGTGGTATGCCTGGGGACAGGGGTCCCCAGGCATGCTGTGAAAAGAAGCAGCTCCTTTCAGGGGTTCCCAGGCATGCTGCAGAAAGAAGCTGCCTGGAGTAGCTCCTTTGGGGAGCATCACACTACAGAGAGAAACCACCCCGGGCAGCTTTTTTTTCTGTGTCACATGGAGGCATGGGCATGGGGGGACCCCTTGAATCCCAGCTGCACTCAAAGGAAGCCACCCAGACTGGCTTTTGGTAGCAGGAGTGGCAATTTCTGTGGTACTGCAAAGGGTGCTGCGTGCCACTCCAAATCGGCTCACATGCCACTGTCAGCACATGTGCTGGGGGTTGCTTACCCCTGGCCTAAGTAATCAAGTGATGATTACTAAAGAAACTCCTAGCTAAGTGCTTTCAAGCCAACATCAAAGACTATTTCTATCATGTGCAGTGTAATTTTGCAAAATAAAATATGAAAGACCATATAAAAGATTAATATGTTGACACCTATCCTTTATCCAGGATGAATTTTGTCCCTGAGTAGAAGACAAGTACATGGCCTAGATGTCTCTTAAATCCCATTTAAGTCATAATTTGATGCATTTATACTGGCTCAGCATATAGATGGATGGATTTCACCCTGAGGTCTAGATCCTCAGCTAATACACACTGATGCAGGTCCACTGACTTTTAAAAGAGCTAAATCAATTGACTCGAGCAGAAGACGTGGCCATTAGCATTTACTTTACACTCCCATTAACACACGTAAAACATGTTAAGACTCCTTGGATGAAATCCTGACCCCACAACAGTCAGGGGGAGTTTTGTGAGTGCACTGAGGGTGAAATTCACTCCCTGGAGGAGTGCCTGTGTAAGGCTACACAAACCCCAGAGACATACTAAGAGGGAACACATCTATATCACCTATAAGCACAAGAAAACGTGCTCCACATTAACGCCAAATAGATCTAAGGAGACTTTGGAGATTATTTATCCAAGGATGATGTTTCTGGATCCACATTTACTTGGATAAAGTAGTACAAACTACAAAGACAATGGGCACTGAGTGACAGCCACTATCTAAGGAAGTTGTTTGGAATGAAGCCTGTTAAAAAGCTGTGTTGTCCACATCCAAATCCTGTGTTTCAGGAAGACCATTTCTAATTCACACGGCAATGCACGTACATTTCACCCTGAAAGACAGTGACAGTCCTTACTTATGAAAGGAAAGCACCATCTCTCCAAAGGCCTTCCAAAAACTTCACTACATCCATCAGTGTCCATTTATATATCGCTTATGGACAGGTCTTTTAGCTCTTCAAAGCCAGATATTTGATGAGAAGTGTTGAACCCTGGGGAACACAGTGATGATGTGAACAGGGTAGTGAATACAGTAATCCTTTTAGGACAAAGTGATAAGAGATTCTGAACGTGCCAACAAAGATGGATGGTGAAGTTAATTTATTTCTTTTTCTGGCAAAAGGAAAGGAATATGAAGAAAACTGAACTAAAGTAAATACACAGAAAATTAAAAAGAAAAAAATACTTCTAACATTGTTTTCTTCGTTTGCATAGTTACCTTTGATTAGAAATATGCATAAAATTGTAATTAGCTTGGAGAAGACTACAGAACTATTCACATGCTATATACACATTTTCACCAGAATGTTCAACTTTTCTACTTGTAAAATAACTCCAATGCAGTATCACAGTGGACAGTAAACCCATAGCTCTTCCATTTTTTAATCAGAAATCATCAAAAACTGGAAAAAATTGTTTTCAATTTTCTAATAAAACCTCAAAAATTTTCTAAGAAAAGTTTTTCATGAAAAACATATAAACAAAAGATGTCAAAATTTTTCAAGGAAACAAAATCATTTAACACTTCTTAGACTACATACTTAATCTTTAAAATATCATGCTATGGAAGCTGCACTGAACAAATGGTTTGACTGTCCCAGCATAGAACAGAACTGCAATAACTACTGTGCAAAAACATATATGCAACTAAACTGAAAAGCAGTAGAGTAAGAAGTGCCAATTTCTCATCTCACTTCTCACCATTTGTTTGAATGCACAAATGTGAGCAAAATTTGTCCCATTATATTTCATGGCTGGAGCTTATTCTAGACCTGATTCTATCTCACCATTCTTACCAGGTAAATAAGGTGTTAATCTACTGAAGTCAGTGGAGTTACTTATGCAAGGTAAAACCTTTTTGTAATCAGAACCCAGGTCTAATTCCTTAAACTTTTACAAGCTTTTCACTTGTTATAATAAAATTGTAGCCATTAGATCTAATTACTGTATTTATGATTTACCCTGAAGTCAGTACAGTGAAGTTGTTTAGCAAATTGCAACGTACTACTTCTTTTTGAAGTGTTAATTCAGAAGTAGTTCTTGCCTATCCCAACTACAGGAGCAAGAATTGGAACATCCAAAATGCCTACCTATTCATGGATAACCCAACCTACCTATGAAAACATAGTGACCAGAATGCTTCTGTTTGTATGTCTGCCATAAAGATCACCAGCAAAAGTCTCAAATGCTACTTTTTGGGATTCTTCCCATAAATCAAGTAAATCAATTTTGGCATATCTATGCAGTTAATGGATTTCCTCTATAGGCATTACGATAGTACCTCTACATGGAAATTTGGGAAACAAAGAGGAAATCCATACTTGAACTTTAACCTCATATTTGATCATCTGCACTGCATACAACTCACTGAAATTCTCTCCCCCTAAGGAGCAGCTGTTGTACTCCCCAAACTATTGCTTTTACTGGCACTACTTCATGAAATGACAATTCAAGTTGGAAACACATGTCACTTGGGAACACATTGGATAATGAAGTCCAGCCAACCCATGGTCCTCGGAGTATTTTCAGTTCCATAATTGTACTCAACCTGTCTCTGCTCTTTGTTATTACTTTAATCTCTGTCCATTTTTTTTAGAAAAATTCACATTTCTCAGACTCTGCCTACACAGTGGAATCTACACAGTGTGAGCTAAATTCAGGTATAGTTAAACACGGTTACTGCTAGCAGGGTTCTAGCACTGTTTCCTTGAGCAGCATGAGCATCCTGTCCATGTTAAAGCCATATCATGGACATTGTCCCAAGTGAATGGGACAGTAGACAGCAAAAGTGGTTCTTGACTCTGTGGGTTGTGACACATTTAGTGGCATGCATGACACTACAGGACACACCAGTTTCCCCCTCTATCCTCACCAGGACAAACCCAGTCCTGCCTCTCCCAGGTCTCCACAACACACTTAGCATTGTGTGACGACACCATAATGTGTCCTGACACAGTGGCTGAGGACAGCTGGGTTACAGAATGGTTTTGTCAGCATGGTTTTCAAGGAGGGAAAAGTCACTGTCCCCAAGATCAGAGGAATTATGCTAGTTCTCTGATACCTACAGTAGTATTGAATTCAGTTGTTGCTAACATGATTATGCTTCCAGAAGGGAAAACACTTCAGATTAATCTACCACCTCTGTCTCTCCAAGAAGCCTAACTAAAGCCAACATGTTCCTGAATACATTAGCCTCTGATCTGTTTAAAACAATTATCTTTCCAAATGTCCATTCTGCTGGAACTGGCAAAATCTTTGTATCTGAAGACAACAGAAAGAACAGACAAGTCAAAGGTTTATGGGAAGGGGGGGGAAAAGCTATTTGTTTTGGCATTTAGCTGTCACGAGCTATTTTATGGAATATTTGAAGCAACGTAAATCATATTCAGAACAAAAAAACTATATGCAACAATACATGAAACTGATCCACTCAAAATGCTATAAACTGAGACTCTGACCTTTTACATTACTTCTAACTGAAACTAGACACTGTATATAAAGAATTGAAAAGGGCAGAGAAAAATCTAGGGAAGCTCTTTAAAATACACATGTGGAAATTCTGAGAAATAATAGTATATAAAACACTGTTTAGTGGGCTCAAACAGACAAAAATAGTCATCTTTTTCATATATTTATAAAATAATACCACTGTACAAAGAGAAGGAAGACTAGTTTGACAAAAAAAATCTAACAATTAGTTCTTGTTCATATTTCCATCTATAAATCTGAAAATGTAATAACCAGCTTTCTGTTTTGGTGCTGACTGTAACTTGCCTCCAGAGAATTTATGATGAGACTGATACACTAAATGTGAAGTAGTTTCACTATTTAATCATTACGTTACATTTGCAATGGCTTTTCATTCTGTTTGAGAGAAAAGTGTATGATACTAAAAACAAACTAGATAGACCTGTTAAGGCACATTTCACTCCCAATTTAAGGCCCAATCTTGAAAACACTGTTGCATGCATTTAAGTATATGAATAATTCCATTGATTTCAATGAGTTTTTATGGTAGTGTCACAAACATCAAACCAAATAAAGAAAACTCCTCAGGACAGGAATCTTATATTTAAATTGTTGCACAACTTCTTACCATATATGGGTATTTAAAAGCCTATACAACAGTAGCTGAAGCTCCAATTGTCATTGTTTTCAAATCAATACACCATAACAGCCACATTCTTAAAAATGAGGGGGTGGGGTGACAAAAATCAGTGTAATAAGTCTTATTGATTTCAATGAGACCAAGATTTCACCCAAATACCATTAATACATGTGGATAAGTTTTATCCCATTTTCCCCTTCTAAGAAACTGTATCATAGCCCCTGATTCTGGCTAAGCACCACTCAAGGGAAACCTATCATCTCAAAATTGTTTTAGAAAATAACTTAGGATATCCTTAACAGACTTTCCAATCATCATATAAAAATATTCATTTTTAATCTCATGGTATCAAAAATATTTAGGTAACATGATTATTATTGAATACAAAGAAAAGAAATGAATGACACTACAGATATTCTAGTCTAAACTCTGACTTTAATGATTTTCAAACATACATACTAATTCTTCCACTGACAATGCATGTATTAACACCTCTCCTGCTCACTGGAAGTACCCTTTATCCTCCTTAAGTGCTGGATTTTCTGTGGAATTGGGAGCGTGTGCCACAGCTGTTCAGAACTTCCTCACCCCTTCTTAAATATTTAATTGTAATAAACTGCCTCTACACCATAACCAAATACATAGGTAAAAATGCCACAATCTTCGGGGGGGGGGGTGGAATCAAGCCAAGAAATTGCTCCAAATCTTGCTGTCCTTACTTAGAAAAATAGTTTTTATTCATAACAAAGAAGGAGTCTTGTGGCACTTTTAAAGACTAACAACTTTATTTACCACGTGAGTGGTTGTAGGAGAAAAGCCCACTTCGTCAGACACTGTGAATACAAACAAAAGAAATGAACAACACTGGAGATATTCAAGTCTAAATTCTGACTTTAATGATTTTCAAACATGCATACTAATTCATCTTGAAAATGGCTGACGAAGTGGGATTTTCTCCCACGAAAACTCATGCAATAAATAAATTTGATAGTCTTTAAGTGCCACAGGACTCCTTGTTTGTTTTGCTGAACTAGACTAACACAGCTATCCCTCTGAAGTTTTTACTCATGTGAGTTAAGGGATGGCATTTCACATCGAAAGCCTCAGGATCATACAGTTCTGCTATTTTCTCCATAGTCCGAATTGTTTCATTTAGATGAAGGACTTGACAAATTCTGTCATCTTTAACAATTCCAAACCTGCCATTTGTTCATGCGATCACTCATGAGGAGGCTTATCCACATTCCCTGGGTCCCATTGTTATTTCACAGAAGGATCCCAAAGGAGAAACGGCAGATGATTCTGTACTCAGAGGTATTGCATGTCCACTTAGTTTATAGCAGCTGCCATTATAGTAATAAGAATACACTGGCAGTTTCTTGGTGCATGTTTCCAGTTGGTGACAATTTCTCCTGATGCAGTAATACTTCAGAGACAGCTGCCTTCCCCTCCATGCTGGCCACAGCATTCAGCAGCACCTGACGCAGACTGTATTCGAATTCCTGGAAATATGGTGACATTGATCTTAACTGTAAGAAGCTGGATTAGGCTCCTAATTATATTTTTTTTGCCTTAAACAGACCAAAATAAGATGTTGGCAGACAGAGGGATATCAAGAAAGGACTAGAAAGTGTGGAGGAGGAACAGAGTGGATTGGGTGGGAGGGATGCAGAAGACAATGGAGCTGAAGAAATGTGCTCAAGTTATCATCAGACAGCCAGCAAAAATAAGGTTATCATGTGGGACAGAAAACATTGAATTTATCCTAAGTAAAATAAATAAAAGGTTTAATGGATCTAATCCAGCTACACTTATTCACACTATTACCCTGTATTGCAAGGAGTCCCGTAGGAAACACTGGGACTCCTTGAGAAGTAAATTATTACTCAAATTGAATAAGACTAGTAGAACCTGGAATAAGATATTTAAGTAAGACAGCCTTTCACATTTAAATACATCCTTTTATTTCTGCATGCATTTTTTCTATATTCTGCCCTTTCTTCTCTTTTTATCTCCTTTGGTGAGTTCACTTTCTCTTACAATTCAAGCATTTCATACCATTTCCTACCACAATGTAATATAGATCCATAACAAATGTACCTATTAATATATATTAACTAAAGATCTTTTCAACAGTTAATTTCAAAGGGGTAGCCATGTTAGTCTCGTTAAGCAAAACAAGCAAGGGGTCCTGTGGCAATTAAAGACTAACATTTATTAATCTCATATCATGCAATAAATAAATTTATTAGTCTTTCAGTGTCACAGGATCCCTTGCTTGTCCAACAGTTAATGTTTGCATGGTTTGCACTTACTTCCTGCCCGGATTTAATTAGGCTCAGCTTTTTCAAAATATAATACAATTTAATTCATTATTTAAAGTACAGTATGGTTTGCTGCACAATTGGTGGACAGCAATAACAAAGGATGCCCATCATGAGTAAAAGTGAGCATTACAGAACCTTTTTAAATGATTCCAAAAGGGGGCAGCTGTGTTAGTCTAGTCCAGCAAAGAAGCAAGGAGTCCCGTGGCACTTGAAGACTAATAAATGTATTTATCGCATGAGCTTTCATGGGAGAAAATCCCACTTTGTCAGCGTCTGATGAAGTGGGATTTTCTTCCACAAAAGCTCATGTGATGAATAAATCTGTTAGTCTTTAAGTGACACGGGACTCCTTGGTTTTTTTTTAATGGTAGCTCTTTGCTCATTCAAATACTGGGGGAGGTAGCTATGAATATACAACTGAAGCCCATCTAGGAATCTAATGTATGTATATTACTTAATATCTGAGAATCTCACAACAGTTTTAATTTGAGGTAAGAAAGTGTTATTAATATTTTACAGATGGAGAACTGAGGCACTGTGTGAGAGTGACTTTTCCAAGGTCACACACAAGCCTGTGGTTGATCAGAAAGTTTAACTCAGGTCTTTTGTCTTAGAGTAGTGCTCTAACCACTGGATGATACTTCCTGTCCTACTAAAAGAGCCTTTTCTCTCTGAAATGTTTTTCATGATGTACCAGTTCAAACTAGACTCTTTAGTAATGTGCTTAAAGCCAAATTCTGCCATGAACAATTTTGTGTAAGCAATTTTCAGAGTCCATGGCATTTGCCTTTAAGTGTCCGAGGGAAGAATTTGACCCTAAATATCTCTGTGTAAATTCACAACTACATTCCCAAATGGATGATTTATTTTCGTCCCATGTTTCACCGGACTGATTTACATATTTATTGATATCGGATGGAGCATGGGAAATAATTCAGAGCCACTGACAAATACACGAAAGTGAATGATCTAGTTACCAAATCCACCTTCCATGTGACGAAGAAAAGAGAGGGACGCCTACAAAGAAACAATACAGTGTGATTAGTTTTTCAAGCTGTGCACATCTCCTGTCTGAAAATTTTTACTAAGTGTATATATATGCTCCTGTCCTGATCAAAGCGTTTCTATAAAAGAACCTTTCATACTGTTCAAGCAGAGAATTATTCTAGTGAGAGCATCAAAGACATTGCAAAATTCTTCTCCCAGTACCCAGAGATGAATTTGACCCATATACAACTAGCAAGGAAAAAATAAATTCAAGAACACACAAATTCCTAAACAAAACTACCTAAGTTTGGCATCTTCGAATGCATGCTGCTCACACTGGTGGCTCATTGCTGCTTCCATTGAAATTCGTGGGAGTTTACTCATTGATTTTACTGACCCCTAAAGCAAAAAACACATTTTCCCTTATTTATATATAACATGTATCATGTCCATTTGAAAACATGAATGAAATGAGTAACTTCATTTTACTTGCTGAAACTCCCACACCCAAGAATAACACTTTGAGATAAAATAAACAAGGAGTCTGGTGGCACTTTTAAAGACCAACAAATTTATTTAATTTCATAAGCTTACATATGAGAAAATCCCACTTTGTCAGACACTTGAAGATTTTCTGAGATACACATCATCTCATTTCTTATATTTTTTTTTTAGAAAAGGTGCCTCCCTGCTATTCCTTTTCTTGTTTTATCCCACTACGGTTCGATGAATCAGTACCAGTGCTTAATTGCAGAAGTAAATCACAGTACTCTGGCTTCCACCTAAAAGATGAAGAATGTATATGTAATACTTCTCCTAAAACCTCTGGAAAGGTCTTCAGATAATGATTCTATATACCTGCAAGTTTCTAGCCTTCTGCATAAGAGCATTAAACACAAAGAATTTGGTTAATACAGTGTTATGGTTGAGATTTTTAAAAGGCCAAAGTTAGGGAACACAAAAGTATGATTATCACAGTAACTGTAACACAGGCCACTTATGGATTTCAAAAAAACCCAAATTTTGTATCAACGCTTAAAGCCAGTGGGAGTCTTTCTACTTCAATGGACTTTGGAACAGTCCCTGAAAAAGAACATTAGTAACACTTTGAAACTCTAAAACGTATCCCACTTGTGCATGTGCATTATGATATCAGTCTTTAATCACATGACCATGCACTATTTTTAACAAGTATCCTGTCACATTCAGTGCGCAGGATGGCCAGTGATCTGGAAATGAATGAAGACTGTGTAGCAAATGAGGCTATTGTTTTTAGGGACACTGCTTTATTCACTGTGGAAATTGGAAGATATAGAGAATGAGAGGGGAAGGGAAAGGATAGCTACAGTAGTTAAAGCACTGGACTGTGACACAAGAAATATGTCAGGCATGTGTTAAATGGTAACTAACATTGCATGTAATTCCTCTTTTATCCCAAGAACAAGATTTGTGTGAAAAGTAAACAGTAGAAAATGAATTATCACAGAATCCAATAAATTCGCTTAATACACAAGGTTAAATTGTGGACCTCTGCGTAACTTCTCAGTAAGATGGGACTCACACTAGGGACTTCCTCAAGGGAGCCAAGGATGGAATGCTGCTCCCCTAATCTGATTGCTCATGAAGCAGCGATCATGGCTATGGCTCAAAATTTACACCCACATACATGGATTTGATAGATTTATCTGTGATTCTACTAACCATGCTGTCCATTCCCTTACCATCGTCCCTCCAAGCTGCTACAGAGAGTTGCCATGGAGAACTGCTCTGCACCACACAGAGATGGCTTGGTTACTTAGTGTGGTCTCTGTAAAGAAAGCCATTATTACAGAAAGAGAACCATGGTAATTCAGCTGCTTGTTTTAGCCTTTGCACTCCCAGGAGTGCAAAGAGGTGAAAGGAGGTAAAAAGGAAAAAGAGATTAGCCCCTATGAATCAGTAACCAATGAAGTCAATGGAACTATTTGTTTCAATCCACAGTGACCCCAGTATACGCTGCCACACCATCCAGTATTTTATTAAAAATCCAGTAGCAAGCTATAGGGAATGATTTCTTGAAATATCTGCATTCATTTCTACACCAATTTTCTTCCAATTCATGAATGATTCCTATCACTGAGGGCAAGGTGCAAATCTGAAGTTTTCAAAGTAATTGGTCAGATCCTTGACTGGGTTAAATCAGTTCCATTGAAGTTGGTGTATTTACATCAGCTGGAGAGTTAGTCCAAAACATAGTCGGAGTTATCCAGGCACAGAAAAGCATCTAATAAAGATCTTAACTGTTCAGTTATTGCATGTTCAGTAGGCTCAAACCACCAAGTCTAACATTACCAAATCTTCCTTGAAAAAAAGCCATCTTTGTGTAAGGAAAAAAAGCATGAAAATCATAATATAAAGGCTAATTTTTCTGAAAACTTGAAAGCACCAAACAAGAAAGGCTCATAAAAGAGGCATGATGGTCTTGTGGTTTAGACATGAAATGTACTCAGAAAAACTAGGTTCCATTCCTGACTCTGGCACAGACTTCCTTTGTGATCTTGGGCCTTACCTGCTCAGTATCTGCAAACTAGGAGTGTTATAATATTTGTTTACCTCATAAGGCTATTAATTCTTTAAGATCTGCCTTAGATGCAAGGCTCTGCAAAAGTGCAAAACATACTGTCTCAATCACCATCCTAGTACATGTAGGGCAATGCAGTAATAAATATTCAGAGATACACACTAAAATACAGTTCTAAAGAAGAAAAAATATTTTGCAGGCTTTTTGTTCAGACCCTTGTGATTACATGACAAATGACCTCAAAATTGGAGGAGTTTCTAGGAAAATCAATATATATTTTCCTTTGGATGTCCTGATGGGAACATATATAATTTTTAAGATTTGAAATACCTTTGTTTCCACGTAAAAGTGACAGCAGAATGGAGCTTGCAAGAGTCTTTTATCATGGAAGACTTAATAGGAATATGAATGATATGAAGACACTTTTAGTCTAGCAAGAATGCCAGCATGTTAATAATAGATGACCAGCACTGCTCAGCATGATGTAGGAATCTGTGAAACGTTACAAATCTCAAGTCTCATATTAGTGAACTGCTGGGTGGTAGCATTGATGGAGTCAGTTTGTGTAAAAGAAATCTCTCCTTGAGGATGGCTCTATGTGCATATTCTCAACCACAACACTTTTGTGAGATCAGAAAAAGAATACTGATTTTTTGCAGGCTTCCTAATGATTCAGTGACTTCATCTAATGGTCCCCTCTAACAATGCTCATACTTACAAAGTCTATGCAAAGGCAGAGCTGCTGCAGTTACTGTGTGATCTCATGAGGTACTGAGTGCCACCCAGAAGGTACCATGTACCCTTAACTCCCACTGTGCTAAATGGGAGCTGAGGTTACTCAGCACTTTTAAAAAGGTGCTTAACACCTTAACAAATCAGGCACTTAGGCCACTTATATTTCATACACTCCAAGGCCAAGGAAGACTATCCTGTTAGATAATGAAAATAATTTATGGCTTTGTCTCTGAAGTGGAAGATTACTGCTTATCAAGTCACATAGTTAAGCACTGGAAAAAAATGCCAAGGAAGGTTATGGAATCTCCATCACTGCAGATTTTAAAGACCAGACGTGACAAATGCCTGTCCCGAAAGGTCTAGATTGAAGTGGCCAAACTTATGGAACTCAAGAGCCACACAAATTGATTATTAAAACTTTGCGAGCACTGAGGCATATAGCCATATACTTTCACCTACTCCAAAATTACAAAGTTTAAAATTCATTGCACACTTTAATTTTATCATAAAAAGGGGACAAATATTGATCCTACTAATGTTAAATTCTAATAATTACTTAAGGTTACCATGAAAACTAGGCCTATACAGTAAAAACTAAGCTTCTGCTCAATGTAAAAGACTGCAGGTTAGTGGAGAGTTTTTTAAAATCCCAACCATGCTGCACTTCTCCCCACCATCCCAACCCCCACCTGAACTCCTAGGCTGGGGATGCTTTCCTATATTGATTTGCTGACATTCTCCCAGGAGCCATACATTTTCACTGAAGAGCCACATGTCTCCCGAGCCACAGTTCGGCCATGCCTGGTCTAGATTATTCCTGGTCCTGCAATAAGCGAAGGGGAGATGACCTCTCGAGGCCCCTTCCAGGCCTACGATTCTAGGATTAAATGAATGGTCTGTCCTAGATACTACCAGTTTGTTATGCCTCTGTGCTTTCTCTGACCCATCTTATGTGTCCCTTGTTAGTTGGTAAGCTCTTTGGGACAGCGTCTGTCTCTTACTATGTGTACGTACAGAATCTAGTGTGAGGGCTATCTTGATTGTACTATAACGCATATGATTTTTAAAAAGTAACAACACTCCTTTGTGGATCAGAAGTTGCACTGGCTGCTCAGCAGATGAATCAGCTTGGAGGAAACTTGTGGTGACCTTCACAGTATTGGAGCAGCTTGAATGGCACATCCCTCATGTTTTTCAGCTTGACCTTGATTTCTCTCTAAAACTAATGGAATGGTGGCCATGGGTTTCACTGGCTATATAGGAGCTTTCTGAAACTTGGAGAAACTGTGAATCTAAAGATAAGATCAGTGACAAGCTTTCATCACAGGGATCAATTTTCATTTGCGTGGTTATCTACGCAGAGAAAAACCTAGAAACTTTGGTTTTAAATAAAATCTGAGATTAACCTTGACATTTCTATGCCCCCAAAGACTCTGCAGAAAACAGATCTTCAACTTTTAATGTAGGAGATGATCATCAGATACACATAAGAAGATTATATCCTGTTCAGATACTTTGTAATACAAAAAATGAGAAATTATTTCACCTCTGCTTTCCCTGATTTTTTCTACTGGATCTTTAATTTACTTAAGCAACTAAGAGACTGCAGTCGGTGAAATTCTCCTGCTGTTATACAGTGCGTGTCCATGATGCAGGTAGCCTACATGAGCTTGGTAGGCTGGGGAAAAGTAGAATCAGACTTTGGTCCACAGATGTACAGAGCTATATTCTGAAAAAGCTGGCAGTGTTTGATGCCTTGATGTCTTACAGGTTGATCATACAAATCCAATTTAAACTGAGTTTGGCACTTTGTGGTTACTCCTAATACAGAGTCAGCTCCAGCTTTCATCAAACTTCTTTGATTACATCATACATTAATAATACAACTTAAAGCCACTGAAGACATCCATGACTAAGTTCAAAATACTTCAATAAACTTCAAGTCATTCATGGCATTCACATGAAGTTTAAATTTAGAATACTTTCATTTTTATTTACAAAGTCTCATCACAAATGCAGTTTTTGATGGAGAAACCCTTTCAGTTCCATTTTAATACTCTGTTGAAAGAGCCACTGTGACAATGGCATTAGCAGAAACTGACATTATTGCTTCATTCATCCAACATAGTCAGTATCTATCACATTTATGCTCTAGTTTTTCTGAAAAAAAATTATATCAATCACTCCCCCTTTGTTAGTGTGCTGGTGCTTGCAAGATAAAAAGAACTAAATTCAGCCTTAAATTATACTGCACACAATTCCATTAATTTTAATGGGATTACTGCAGGTGAAAACCACACCAAATTCCAACCCAGTGCTACATACGCTGTGTTTTTTGGCCACAACCCAAGAAAAAATATTTGATGTGTACTGGAGCATTTTTAAAGGTGTGCACCTATGCTTTACTTTATACAAGTGAGAGAAAGTCACAGGTGGAACCCTAGATCGGACATTCTGAAAATCTATCCTAATTCTCAACAGGGATAAAGTACTCAATTCTCAGTTCTGAGGTTTGTTTGTTTTAAAGACACAGGAAATTTCATCAGTATTTTAGTAATTAAACATATGTTTAGAGCTACAAACAGTAGTCATTCTTGTCATTCTTCTCCTAAATATATATACTAATTCCTTCCTTTACCATTCTTTTCAAGCCCTACATTAACTCTTGGTATATTATGTAATCTTCAGATGGGAGACACTTGCAGATGGGAACAGAGTGATGATGGGACAGCTCCTCAGCTGTAATAAAGAAACAGTTGAGCACTGTGAGCAGGAATAGCTGGTTATTATGGAGAGAACCTCAGGTCAGCTGGGTAATTAGCAGCTGTGAATAAATCTATAAGCATGTCTCGAATATTGTGGATGGACTCTGAAGTCATCTACAAAAGGAGGGAAAGAGAGCAGGACCTGGGACTTGTCGAGGCATAGGTAAGAGGAGCATTCATGGCGAAGCACCTATGTCAGGGAAAAGAGAAGCTGAAGGGTTTTAAGCCAGAATAGAATACATTCCAATATCTTGTGAGAGTTAACATCAGGAGCCGTGAATTTGCTATTGGAAGGATGTAAGGAAAGAAAAATTAAGCTGGGGCAGTAGTCAGGGAGGTCTGCCATCAAGAGAGCCAAATAGGAGATAGAGGGATGTTTAATCAGTAGGATAGACAGAGATTTGGGCCATGTTTGGAGAACTAGGAAGAATCTATGCACTTATTATTTCATGTGGCATTCAGACACTATAGAATGGATGGATATAGAGAAGTCAGTAGCTCCATGGACTATATTGAGGATACTACTCTACAGTGTCCAGTGAGTAAAATGAGTTAGTCTTGGTTAAACATTTTGGAGATTTCCATGATGTAAATAATTCCGATAGTCTGTTGGAGGGGGGAAGCTGCTGACAGTTAAAATCCTATAAACACTCCTACCTTGAGCATGGCTAGCTAGTTTAGGGAAAAAAATATTAAATAAAACATTTGAGTTCACTGTGTAGGCAAAATTTACAGTAAGCTTTTAGCAGCAAGAACAAATAGCCCCACAAACAATGGCTATTTAGGTTGCACTGAGAGGGCAGATAGGACAAAGTTAGGTTTGGATGGATTAGTTCATCATCAGTAAATGTCAATTTCACTATACATACACAAACCTATGAAAAAATATTCCATTGATAATAATTAAAATTGGAGATAGGCAAAATAAGAAAAGTGCTACCTAAGAACTTCTTAGAATAAGAAAAAAGCTGCCTGACAATTTCTTAGAATCAAAATCAAGTGATTTAGACTTCTGTGTCAGGCTTGTTACAAACGGACTATCAAACGAATAATAAAAACAGGCATGATTTATTGATTGAAGAACATTTACTCTGTATATTTCAACATTTGACCTTGAGAACTTGTGCTTTAACTATAAAGCAGTCTTTTTTTTATCACAACATCCACTGATATTAAATAATTATTTGAACCCCACACAATGCCCCATAACTACAGAAATTTAAAGATATTTGTTTTAAAACATTGATATTATCCATTGAAATTATTTTTTTTTAAATAATAAAAATTGAATGATTCCAAGTCAAGATAAAGCCTATTCTATACATTTCTGCAGTGTAATTTATGTTTTTGTCCAGTTTGAGGGTTTTCTTGGAGCAGCAGAAGTTGCATTTTCTAAATGACTATTTTCTATGCACGCCCTCCTTGGATGCTGCAAAATGGTAATATTTACACTAAATGTTAACAGAATCCCATTTTAGAAAATCATGGATAATATAAATTAATATACTCTACAGCTTCATTCTGAATAAAAATCCATTTAAAAATATGGGCCAAATTGTAGCTGGAATCTGCAAACATGAACAAAGCTGATGTAAGGTGCATGCTCTGAATCGTGTGGGAGCAGTGGTGGGTGGGCTTGACCTGCACATGAAGGAGCTCCCAGGCGCATCATAAACTTCTCAATGCACAAAGTCTCCTGGAGCTCCTGCTGGAGCAATGCTACTTGCCCAAGATACAGACTGCATTGCATCCATAAAATAGTCTTTTTTCTTATGTACAAAGTTCACTTCCATCTGTTCATTGATGATGGTTCCTTGGTCCATGTCATTTACCTTGACCTCATTTCAACCTTGAACACTGTGGCCAATTCACTCCATTCTCCTATATCACTTTCCTAGTTATAAAAACATATCTAAACCTTTTTATATGATTCAGTTCCCATTTTACTCCTGTTTTCCTATCTGTAGTTGTGGCTTTTCTTGAGTGTGTCAAAGCTCTCCTTTGAAGAATTCCACAAGTTCCAGTTATCAGCTACCGTATATAATCGGGTATAAGACAATCCGGGCACAAGCCAACCCCCCCCCCACAATTCTGAGCCCCAAAAAGAAGCTAAAATTGGTGACCCAGGTACAAGCTGAGGTCGTCTTTTGGCCTTGGCCCCTAACCCCCACCCACTGCTGCTGGCTTCCTCTGCAGTTTCCAACAGCTTCCCTACCCCAAAATCTCTGCTGCTGCTTTTGCCTTGCCCCCTCGCTGTCCATTCCTCACTCCTGCTCTCCTGCTCTGCCCTTTCCTCCCTGCTACCCCGCTGCTCACTTCTCAGTTTCCTGCTGTTGCCCCCTGCTCCTCCTGCTGCCCCTGCTCTGACCTTCCCTAACTGCTGCCCCCTGCTCTGCCCCCTTCTCACTGCTGCTCTGTGCTCCTCCTACTGCCCCCTCCTCACTGCCACCCCCTTCTCCACCCTTCCCTCACTGCTACCTGCTGCCCCCTCACTCTGCCACTTCCCCACTGCTGCCCCCCTGCTCTGCCCTTTCCTCATTGCTGCCCCCCCGGTTCTTCACTGCTGCCCCCCTCCTCTGCCCCTTCCCCACTGCTGCCCTCTGGTTCCTCACTACTGCCGCCCTTCTCTGCCCCTTCCCCACTGCTGCCCCCCTGCTCCTCCTGCTGCCCCCTACTCCCTTCTCAGTTCCCTGCTGTTGCTCCCCTGTTCCCCAACACCCCTTCCCTGTGACCCCACAACCCCTGCTGCCACTCTTCCCAGCCTGCCAGGCACCCCCCCCATCCCTAGTCCCTGTCATTGCTTCCTGGGCTCCCCAAAAACCCTGCGTCCTCCTGCTGCTTTCCCGGACTCCCTGATCCCCCCCCCCAATTCCTGAGCCCTGCCACCCCTTCCCTGCCCTCCCTGAACCCCTCCCCAAAATCCCACCTAGCCGTCCCATCACTTTCACCAACTCCCCGACCCCCTCCCCAACCCCCGGTCCCTGCCGCCGCTTCCCTGGCCTCCCTGAATCCCCCCACAATGTCCAGGCCAACCCCCCCAGGCCTCCTTACATGGCCGCTCCAGATGCCAGGGTCCCTTCCTCACTCCAGCCCCAGCCCTGGCCGACTGCCCAAGATGGCCGCCCAGCAACACTAGGGCTCCAGCTTGCCACATGGTCTGGGGAACTCCTGGGAGGGGCTGTCTACCGTATTCCCTTGAGTATAAGCCGAGAGCCTGTTTTGAAGCCAATTTTCAGGCACAAAATTTTCGGCTTATATGCGATGATATACAGTATATGCTTTTCTCCATTCTTCCTTTTTGATTAACCTCAGCTACCTTTTACAATAATGAAAATTAACAGGAATTTTTATAGCCATGGAGATATGTCCAATCTATTCACCATTTCAATTTTCCTTGATCAAATAAGGCTGTCCTCTTGTTTCAGCTGCCTTCCATGAATCCTCCTTTAGTATCATCTTTTAGGAAGAGGAAAATCCCCAAGCACAACTAATTGTTTTCCTTTCCTTACTCTTTTGCATTTCATAAGTTCTCCCATTTTATTTCTTTGGGATAAATCCCTGATAGGAAGTTCTATGGCGGGTAGGCACCATTTGTTCAAATCCAAGCAGAAAACCAATGTTTCTGAATATTAGGTGTGTGTGTCTTTTCTGTTTAAAAAAGTTTTATTGCTTCTTTTATTTGAGCCTATCAATGTAAAAAGGTTGGACCCATAAAAATGACTGTCTGGGACTTTAATGGGAGTTTAGAGCCCTCAACAACTCATAAAAATCTGATCCAAAAATCACCAGACGCCATTAAAAAACACTGGTCTACCAACCCATTGAGTGAATGGAAGGTAATGCACAAGGCATGGCTCTGCATGTAGGAAGTAGCAATAAGGGAATATAATAGAAAATAGAAGTTAAAATAACATCTCCTACTACCTTTTTGTTACCATGGTCTTAAACACTCTGTACATTCTGAGTTCAAAGATTTACAACAGCTCACTACTGCCAAAAAGCACAGATTTGTAGTAATACCAAAAAGATTTCATCAGTCATACAGAGCAAAAAAAAAAAAAAAAAAAAAAAAAAAAAGAGGTGATCACTCTAAAAATTGTGATCATGCCAGTGTCTGTTCTCTGTCAGGGAAGTGCAGTACACATGGAAAGCAGCATATCACAGACCTCAATCTGTTGGTACCACCTTTGAAAAGATATGCGTTACTCTCTTTTGAGAGATGAAAGGGGACAGTTTTATGGCATGTGATTCAGAAAAACTTTCATGATTTTAAAACTAGTTATTTCCCAAGTGCTGGATATTTCCTTTTGCTTGGATTCTGTTGCCACATCAATTCTTTTGAATAAGATGTGGGGGATGAAGAGTGGAAAGGAAAGGGGCTCTTCCTTAACAAAACTGAAATCTAGTTAGTAATCCACACTGTTTCTTTTTGAAAGGTTGGTTTGTTTGCTTGGGAGGGGACATCTTAAACTTAGTGTATTGCTCATGAAAGGTGCCAGACTCAAAATCTTGGAAAATGAATTCTGTATTACAAACCAGGCACACCATAAGTAAAGATATGGTAAACTTCATCACAGCATCCTGCTGATGTTCCTCAACAATGGCAGGTGAGAACCAGAAGGTTAAAAGAGTGCTTTGGTCTTCATGACACCACAGCCTTTTGCTGAAACTAGTCCTACTACATCAGCAAGGGTACCAATTTGTGCTAATTTGGAGCTAGTTTTTTTGATAGGAACACTGTATTGAAACACTCATTGCCCAGAGGCCATAATGACTTTCAGCAGCAACTAACCTACACTGAATTTCAATTAGCGACCTCGAGGTGAAAAACTCTTTATCCTATTACCAGTCTCCTGAACCATGAAGTCCCTTATTGTTATTATTACATATTCAATCAATTACTTATCTAGAGCCATAGATATGCATCACTTTTTGCAGTACAGATAAAAACAGATTCCCTGCCTCAAAGTGGCTACAGTCTAGTTTAGTAATTCATTGTAAAACTGAAATAAACTATAGCTGCTTTTAATACAAAGGCAACTGTACAAGATTTGACATAGTGTCTGTGGAATAAAAGCAAGAAGGCAAAATGAGCTCAGATAATTGCTATTTCTTTTGTTAATTTAAAATTAAAATTTGACAGTGAGACAGATGTCTGAAGGCTGAGAATTACCATCCCCATTTCAGCACACTGGCATTTCCACAGCATCCAACCAGAAGTTTTCAAAAAGTTCTAAGGCATTGTTTCATCACTGGATGTAACCTAAGACCACAGCTACACTTTTGCCACTCTCGTCAGGTCAATTTTCCTGGGATCAACTAAGTAGTCAGTTAAGATAAGCTCAGTTGATCCAGAAATCAACTTAAAAAAAAGTTCTCTCAAGTGGCGTAGCTCTGAACTGAAGGAAACACATTTCCTGTCAGCACAGTGCACTGAAGATGCCACGGGAAAGGGGAATTAGGAAGTAGAGAGAGTTTTTGCACACTGCTCTGTATAACTTGCATAACTCCTGTTGACTGCTGCCAAATTCTGCCAGCAGTGTAGCCGACCCTAAATTACTGAATACTTTGACCATTCTCTTGTGGAAGGCAGGGCTGCCGTGGAGTGCCATCTTTAGTGCCCACATGGTACTGCAAGTGCTCCCACCCTAAGTCTAAGATTTGTCTGTCTGCTTGGGGGCAAGGCAGTCTGCTCTAAGTTTTTGGCATCAGTTGTTAAACAATCAAGTAATGAAATAGCAATTCAGTAGCACCTGGCTGTCTGTGCCTTTAAACAAGAAGGAAAAACCCTTCAAAAGCACATGCTTAGCCTTCAAAAGCATCTCCTTTGTCCCAATGTTACCTAGTCTCACCTCTAAGCAAAAAATTGTAAGGCAATTCAATTTTACAATTCCTGCTTAAATCGGCCTACTGCTTCTAGATTCATCAGTATTTCCTCCACACCTTTCTAGGCCTCTGGCAGACTGTCCTGTTGATTGCCCAGCCTGAGTATTTTCCTTAAACAGGGAGTGTCAATATGCTGATGCCTCCAACAGCAGGAAGACCTAACAGACCTCATCACACCTCTTATTAAAGAAGCCTGTCTATTTATATTACACCTGACTAAGATGCCTAACATCATCCTGCTCCTATTGAACTCAGCTGCAAAACTCCCACTGCCCTCTCTATAGTGCCAGATCAGGGAAGGCAAACCTTGTGACCTCTTGCATTCCTTCTTTACACATTTAATCAATTAAGTTAACTTATGAAAGGAAGTAATATGTAGATTGGAGATGACCCAAAACCCAAAGTGAAGATTAAGAATCATAGGAACTGGAAGGGACCATGAGAGATCATCAAGGCCAGTCACTTGCATTCATAGCAGGACCAAATACCTGAGTCTTAAGCCACCCTTGACAGGTACTTGTCTAACCTGCTCTTAAACACTTCCAATGATAGAGATTCCTCAACCTGCCTAGACAACTTATTCCAGTGGTTAATCACCCTGACAGTTAGGAATTTCTTCCTAATCTCCAACCTTAACCTTCCTTCCTGTAAATTAAGCCCACTGCCTCTTGTCCTATTATCAGTCGTCAAGGAAAACAATTTTTCTCCCTCTTCCGCATGACAAACTCCTAGGTACTTGAAAACTGTTATCATGTCCCCTTTCAGTCTCCTCTTTTCCAGACTAAATAAACCCAGCTCTTTCAATCTTCCCCCCATAAATCAAGCACTCCAGACCTCTAACCATTTGTGTTGCTCTTCTCTGGACCTTCTCCAATTTGTACACATCTTTCCTGAAATGAGACACTCACAACAGGGCACGATACTCTACTTGAGGCCTAATCAGGACCAAGCAGAATGGAAGCATTATTTCTCGTGTCTTACAATACTCCTGTTAATACTGTACATCCCAAAATGGTGTTTCCTCTTTTTGCAAAAGCATTACACAATAACACCCAAATCCCTTTCCGCAGTACTCCTTCCTAGGCAGTCATGCCCTATTTTGTATATGTGCAATGAATTGTTCTTTCCTAAGTGGAATACTTCATTCTTGTCTTTATTGAATTTCATTCTATTTACTTCAGACCATTTCACCAGTTTGTCCAAACCATTTTGAATTGTGATCCTACCCTCTAAAGCACTTGCAGCTCCTCCTAACTTGGTATCATCAGCAAACTTTATAAATGTACTCTCTATGCCATCATTTAAATCACTGATGAAAATATTGAACGGAACCAGACCCAGAACCAACGCGTGAGGTACGCCACTCATTATGTCCTTCCAGGATAACTGTGAACTGTTGATTACTACTCTCTGGGAGTGGTTATCCAACCAATTTTTCTTTCATCTTATAGTAGCTACATCCACGCTGTACTTCCATTTCCTAGTTTGTTAAAGAGGTGATGCAAGACCATATGAAAAACCTTACTGAAGTCTAAATACACCACATCTACCGCTTCCCCTCTATTCACTAGGCTTGTTAGTCCATCACAAAAAGCTATCAGGTTGGTTTGACATAATTTGTTCTCTACAAATCCTCACTGACTATCACTTAGCACCTTAGGCTGTGTTCACACAGCCTCCTTATTTCGAGTAAAAAAACAACAAGCAGTTGTGTGGCACTTTAAGACTAACAGATTTATTTTTTGCATGAGCTTTCGTGGGAGAAGATCCCACTTCCTCAGATGCTTC
>ML682038.1:3794602-3810726 GCA_007922195.1 Podocnemis expansa | reverse complement strand
GGGGTTGCAGGGTGAGCTGCCGCAGCGGCTCACCCCCAGGGGGCTGCAGCCCCCTGGACCAGGTACCAAAATAGCAAGTTTACAGTGTGAACTTGCTATTTTGATTCCAGTTTTTTCCTTATTTCGAATTAACATTTTGTTAATTCGAAATAAGTTGTTTCGAAATAAGGGTTATTTCGATATACGGTTGTTTCAAAACAACCGTATCAAAATAACCCGCTGTGTGAGAACACAGCCTTATTCTCTTCTAGATGTTTGTTAGTGGATTGCTTAACTTTGCTCCATTATTTTTTTCTTGGCACAGAGGTTAAACTGACTGGTCTATAATTCCCTGGGTTGTTCTTATTTCCCTTTTAATAGACGAACACTATATTTGCCCTTTCCCAGTCCTCTGGGACCTTTCCAGTCTTCCACGATTTTTATAAGATAATAACCAATGGCTCAGATATCTCCTGAGTCAGCTCCTTGAGTATTCCAGTATGCATATCAACAGGCCCTGGTGACTTGAAGACATGTAACTTATCTAGGTAATTTTTAACTTGTTCTTTCTGTATTTTACCTTCTTATCCTATCCTGTTTTTACTGCCCTCCCCTACATCAGCCATCAGTCACCATCAACCTTCTTGGTGAAGACCGAAATGAAGAAATCATTTAGCTGCTCTGCCATTTCCACATTTTTGGTTATTGTTTTTCCCTCTTTGTTGAGTAATGGACATACACTGCCCCTTGGTCTTCCTCTTGTTTCTAACATATTTAAAAAAAAAATTTGTTAACCCTCTATGCCTTCAGCTAGTTTGATCTCAGTTTGTGCCTTGGCCTTTCTGATTTGTTCCCTACATAATTGTATTATTTGTTGCCATCCTATGTGATTTGTCCTAGTTTCCACTTTTTGTAGGACTCTTTCTTCATTTTTAGATGATTGAAAATCTCCTGGTTAAGCCAGCGTGATCTCTTGCCATACTTCCTATCCTTTTGCACATTGGAATAGTTTGTTCTTGTGCCCTTAATACTGTTTCTTTAAAAAATGCCAGCTGTCTTCAGGTGTTTTTCTTCTCAGACATGCTTCCTATGGGATCCTACCTATCAACTCCCCAAGTGTGCTAAAGTCTGCCTTCTTGAAATCCATCACTTTTTTTGGCTCTCTCTCCTACCATTCTTTAGAATCATGAACTCCACCATTCAAGATCACTTTCACCTACGTTGCCTTGCACTTTCAAATTCTCAACTAGTTCCTCTCTATCAAAATCAAGTCAAGAAACATTCCTCCTCTAGTATCTTTCTCTACCTTTTGAAATAAAAGATTGTCTCCACTAAGTTCCAAGAACTTGTTGGACAATTTGTGCCATGCACTGTTATTTTTCCAAAGAAAAAAAATGTCTGGTTAGTTAAGCCCCCATCACCACCAAATCCAATGCTTTGGATGATTTTATCATTTGTTAAAAAAGCCCCATCTACCAATGTAAACAGGGTAGACTTCTAATTTCAACTCTCATATTTGAATCTGCCTCAGGTCAGACCCAAAAGTTTAACAAACAAAAAAAAAAACAAAACCCTACTTGCATGGTACAGATTGGCTGAAATCTCACTGAGAGTTGAACTTGAAAGATTTCTGTTGCCTCATCTCAAAGGGCTTGCTCTCCCCTTCCATTTTGTACCATTATTTCATAAAATAAGCTAGTGAACATCATCTAGTCAACCCCTGCCCTGATTAGAGGGAACACAAAGCCTGTCCCAATCCTAATATACATCCAGCTTCTGCATCCTGAGCCAGACTCTAATTTAGATGCAACAATACCATTCCTGTTTTGAATTTCTGTGATTTTTGTGAGGAGAACCTCTGTAAACTATAGTATCTCAATCCCAGGAATCAGTTGTTTGGGACAGCAGCATCTATGCAGCAGTGACTGATATAACTACTGTTATATTCCCAAAAGAGATAGATCATATGGCTATTAGAGGTACATACACAACTCTTCACTTCTAATGAATTAACTTTTTCTCTCACCCAAAATCAGGGCTAGATGTTTAAATATTAACTCATATCCCATAGATATAAAATTGTTTCTACACTGCAACCTTTGTCAGTCAGAGTCAGATTAAGAATTATTGGGGCCCTGGCACAAAGAACATTTGGGCCCCCATGCTCCAGCTCAGTCCCCAGATTAGCCAGAGCCCCTGAGCACAGGCCTCATGCCTTAATTTGTCACTGCTGTCAGTGATGAACCTATAATGAAAATGAAAGAAATAATATGCCATGATGGACTGAACCCAAGACTAAACCTGGGAGCCTGGCTTTCCTTGCACTCTCACTGAGTTCCTGACTTGCTCTGTATCTTTAGAAAAGTCCCATAGAGGCAGTTTTATAAGAAAACTAACTCAGTGCAGAATCCTCATCTTGACACTCTTAAGGCATCTTCTCTCCCCACAAATGAGCATATTTGAAAATTTAGCCCCTACCCCCTCTGAGAGTATATGTATACTCAGTTGTACATTTGGTTCCATGTACTCACCTGTGTGCTTGCACTTTTCAAGCTAAATTTTTAGCACCCCACTACTTTGGTGTGCACACACCTCATTTCCAGCCCCTATTCAGGCAGGTGAATCCATCCTGGTTGCATGCTAATACACACTGAATTACAGGGTTTCTGGGCATATATCCCACAGTTCTCACCAACTTGCAAGCTGTACCTATGCTAAGGCTCAGTTCCTGTTATACTGTTTCTTTACTGTCATTTGCAAAAACACAAAAAAAAAAAAAACAACCAACCAGCATTTCTTGGTAGAGGGCAAATGTTTATGGAACCCACTTTCACCCAAAATCAGCATTATACTAAAGCCGTCCAGCTTCAGAGCATATTACATCTCTTTAGACTGATGTTTCCCAAGACAGCTACATCAAATGATACAAAACACATCTCCTGAAAATCAGTCACCAATTTCTGGTATGTGAAATAAATTAGATATAAAGAGAAGTATTCTATATTCTTGAGGTTAATTTATTATTTTGAAGTGTGCTTAGAAACAAAAAATAGTAAGCCATTTGGAAATACATATATCAATAACATCACAGAGATTCTATGATTACTGAACGTATGTACAGTACATAGAAAACGCAAATGCTAAGCACTATTTTAGAAAGGAAGAATATTTCTGTGCCTGATGACTCAGAAATTATGGAAACATGATTCTAACTGATGATTTGGGCCCCAGCCTGTAAAGATTTATGTATGCACTTAACTTTGAGCACATGAGTACTTCCCTGAAATAAATAGGATTGCTCATATGCTTAAAGTTAAGCATAAGATCTGGTCAGGAATTTTATATATTTCTTTCGGCAAGAAGATTCTGATTTGTTGAAAGCTAAAAGTTTTGTGGGAATGTATTGATTGAAAAAATTCGTTTTCAAAGAAAATTGAGGGAAAATGCTTTCATAGGGCCAAAACAACTTTTCAGAACAGAATGTTTTGATTTTTCATTTCAAAATGACTTTTCACTTAGTTTTAAGTTTCATATAATATACATTTTTAAAAGTCATATTGAGCAAAATATTTTGATTTTCTCTAAATTAAACATTTTATCAATTCAAAACAATATTTTTTTTTTCAGAATTTTGTTTCATTGAAAATATAGAAACAATATATTGGCTTTCTTCTGTTTTGGGATATAAAAAAAACTTTGAAATCACAGATTATCCTGACACAAAAACAAGAGTTCCCATCAGGCTCTATAAACGTATATAAATCATTACAGGATCATGGCCTTAGAAGAGAATTAGTCTGTCAGGAACAGTCAAAAAAGCAGGACTTCTACCTTTTGTAAAAGCCCTGTGAGATGACAGAGCAAATCTACCAGTGTTATCTTACACCTTCCCCCCTTAATAAAAACAACAGCCCTTCTGAGCATGGCAGTCAACACATTTGTCAATGCGAAGACCCTAGCCGTTCTGTGTCCCACTAATATGAAACATACATTTTTAACTTTCTGCTTTACCCATGGACAGATGCTTCATCTCCAAATCAATGGATTGGTGATTCTTTTACTAGCATCAAACAGTGCAGCAATTTATCAGTTCAAAGGTTTTACCTTTTCCAATTCATCAAATCGCTCAAGTCTTTATGCTGTTATATAATTGTTATATGTCTATTCTAACATAACAGTGCATAGAGCCAAAATCAGAAGGTTACATAAAGTGCATTTTAGCTGCAGTTATAATTTCCTGCTTTGTAAAGTATACTCAAATGAAATGAAAAAATGTAAATTATTATAGTGTGTGTTATGTATCATCTGCCAGCCCCGCTATTGAAATAGTATTATGCATACTAATCAATGGAAAAGTATTATCTTTTAGTCTAATGGATACAGTCTCATCTCAAAGTGCAAGGATTTACACGCGTTACTTCAATTAGCATTAATGGGACTTACAAGCATAAATCTTCTGCATATGAAGAGAAGAATTAGCTTCAGATGACCTAATGCACTCACCAAATAGTCACTTAGTTGGCAAATATGAAAACAGTCACATTTCCATTGCAATTACCCAACCTTGTGCTAAACTAACACTTAAATTGACTCAGGAGTAATATGGTAAGCAGAAAATCAACTATTTTATACCAGCTGTACCATATAATGGTGTACTTTTAAAGCAAGGGCTTTAAATGAACACAGAGCACCAACAACTGTAGACTGAAATGTAGGCTAAGATTTTCAAAACTGTTACCCACATACCCGGCATTAATCTTCTCAGTATTGCTTTGAAAATCTGAGCCATGACTTATTTACATTTCAGTTGTGTTTACACATCTGTATAACCCTCACTCCTGCCCCTCCAGCACCCACACCCTAATTTAAACTTCTAAAAACAAAGTGAAATATAAATGTTAATTCCTCAGAGATACATTTTCAAAGCAACATAAGGACATTAGCTGTGACACATGAAGTTAGGCTGGAGTCACACAGCTAACTTTCTGTACTATTCCTTGCCAATTTACTTCTTTCAGGATTTTTTAGTATTTTTTGGATTTGCTTTATTTTCCGTGTTTCATGATCTGGTGGCTACACTAGGGGTTAGACTATTGCTAGTTTCTGTAATAGGGCTACTTACTTATCTAAGCATACAAAAAGCCAACATATATTACTCCTGATGATGCTAATGAGAATTATGGACACATGCTGAAAGATTAATATATCATTGTGATATAGTCTCTTTATATATGTACACAATTCCTGCAAGTATTAACAGTAGACTTATGCACACATTTGGAGAATATATATACCTTGGAACTCCCAGTATGACATCTTCTGAAACGACATATTACAATACTAGAGTTGATGAAACCACAGTGTAACGTCCTCAGAATTGCTCTCCTCACTTCTTCAAAGGGAGTTTTGACTAGGCAGAGACTACTGGGTCAACCTCCAAGGCTGTAACATGATCCAGTTCAGGAGATCAGGTGTTTAAGTGCCTTCCTGAATCAGAGCCTAATAATACCATATACAATTTGAGACTATTTCCAGAACCCTTGTCTTATACGTATTTAGGCAGATTCACATTTTAAGAAAGAGTTTATCATAAAACCATATAATAGTAACCCTGGAATTTCTTTGAGATGTTCAGTAGCGTGAATTATACGGAGACTCTATTGTACTTAAGACTGAAATATACTAAGTACCAAATTTGAAAGGTTACGTTGGCAGTTTGGTTTATGCATTATTGTACATCAAAATGTAGAAATGAAAGTACTTACATTCTTAAAATATTTTCTGTTGAAGTCCCCCCACACACAGGCACCCCACTTCATGCTCACAAACAATTCTTCCTGAAGATAGTAAGCCATAGTATTTTTACCACGGAGAAAGGATGGAGCATAGACCTCCACACAGTCACTCAATGACTGTTAGTCTCATTCTCAACAGCATTTTTCTACAAGCATCATGGGCAAAAGTGAGAGGGGAAAAGAGATATAAAAGGGAAAAGTTGTGAGGGAACCAGTAAAACTGTGCTGTGAAATCAGTACATCACAATATTCAACACCAGTTAGAATGGACTCTTAGAAGAGATTATGGGTCTGATTCTCCATTCTGACACTGACCTAACTCCTTTCTTTTAACAATATCGAATTGAATGATACAGTGTAAAAATCAGGCTGTATCCAAAGATCTAATTTTGTGCAAGTAACCAAAGTCAAACTTGAGACAGCCAAGGCCTATGGTAGGTGAGCGAAAGGGGCACTCCACTTAGGGGTAACAGTAATACCATTATATAGAAAGACTTCTAGTTCCAAACATAGGTACCTCTACACAATAAGAGAAATGCCCTGTGTTGGATATCAAATATTTCTGAAACATAAATTTTATTGGCAATCACCAGGGAGATATGAATGGCACAATCCACAACACAAGCACACAAAAAGAAACGAGGAGTCCTTGTGGCACTTTTAAAGACTAACAAATTTATTTATCACAAGCATTCATGGGAGAAAAAAAAATCACACTTATTCAGATGCTTTGATGACTGTTTGCTGTCCGAATATATTTGTTAGTCTTTAAAAGTGCCACAGGACTCCTTGTTTGTTTTGCTGACCTAGAGCAACACTTTTGTTAGTCTATTTTATTCTGATTATAACACTGTACTCCTCCCCATGGTCAACACACGAAGAGTTTTCATTTAAGTATTTTCAAGCAGATTTTTGGCTGTCTAACTTTTCAGATGGTTTCCATACAATTCTTAATCAAATAAAGGTTTGAATTGCTCACAGAATCCTTATTACCCTATTTTTGTTTCCTTTGGTGTGTTCTGAATAGACTGTTTTTGAGAGGGCAAATTCTTCCTTGTGTAAAGATGGACTTTATATTTTTGAAAGCAGTGGCATCTATTTTTCTGAAGTTTTCTCAAACCATAGAAATCATTTGTACGTTTACATTGCTGCAGATTAGCAAAACAGGTACTTTGGCTTCTGTAGCACTTAATCTAAAGATTGTCCACAGACAGTAATACGTCTTTCACCTCTCCATAAACGGATGCAAGGCAAAATAAATCTCTCTTAATGATAGTAATATCTGGGGAAGCAATTTTGTTGAGCATGCTTTATACCCATGACCTGTGTGATGTTAGAAACAGATCTAAAAATCCCTGTAGTGACAATTCCTACAAACATAAATTCAACACCACCACCACCGAGATCACTGTGAGTACCTTGGCTTGAGTTTATGTCTACTGGATTAAATCTTAGATCTAACACCTAGATATCCCGCAGTTTTAATTTTTATGTTTTTAAAGAAAACAACACACTGAAAGCATTTGGTTAAATATGGATTGATCATTCACTAAAACCTATGGATGTGACTGGAGACTGTATCTAATTTATGAATTTTTATAAAACAGACAAGTACAGTAGAAAAATCAAACATATTAAAAGTCTACATTCTGAAAGTTGTTAGATCATCTGATGGGTCTGTTATAAAACATGATCTCTTTTCCGAAAGATTTTTATCTGCAGTACGCTACATATTATGATGGCTATTCACACTTTACCTCTTCAGTTTTTATAGCCTCCAAGTAATCTTACAGAATAGTAAATACTGTTACTATAACCTTCATAGATGTGTTAGTGTTATATTTTTAAAGTTGAAGGACCTGATTCTCTTCTCACACACATCAGTGTAAATCAAAAATACCTCCACTGTAGTCAGTAGGTTTCAGCAGTGTAAAACAAATAAGTGTAGAGACTCATCACGCCCACAGATTTATACACAAAGATTTGCTAATATCAGAGGCACAAACTACCAGCACATTCAATCTTTTTCTCACTTGTTAGTCTATTTTATTCAGATTATAACACTGTACTCCCCCCCATGGTATCTAAAACTATCCAACTAGGAGACAATACTCAGGAACCAATTTACACCAGCTGAGGATTTGGCCTAATCCCTTGGAAATGAATGATCTTCTTAAAGTGAAGTACTGAATATGTTGTTTTTAAACAGTACATTAATATTTCTCAAGAAACAGGAGCCTTTTTCAAAGATTTAAACAGAAGACTAGAAGACCTGCCAAATGATCATATTTGGCAATCACTGCAGTTTTACTTTACACACACAAACACACACACAGTGAAGAACTCTCATCAAAAGAAAGATTGTGTGGCAAAAAGATGACTCTGAATCAGTAGAAAAGAAAACAATCTTCTAAAATTCTCACGGGATCCAGGACTACCTGATAAAGGAAGAGTATTATTTTATCACTCAGCTAATGAGCCATACAAGGAATTGTGATTGCTCAGTACAGTTCTGCTCCCACAACACTTCTCTGAAACAAATGTGCCAGCTCTAACATACAAAGAAAACAAGAAACAAGCCTCAGTTTCAAATCTGGATGTATTTAACTGAAGTAAAACACTTCCTTAGGAAATACCCAAAAAGACGTGCCAGTTTTGCCTTTTTAAACACAAAAGACTTTTTTCTTTGCACACTTCACAATGCACCTGACCCCAAAGGAGGCTTCTGGCTCCTGACCTCAAGAAAGCAAACAACAGAAAACAGAGTCCAATGACAAGTCCCCACAAACCCCTCTCTCTGCCTAGGAGCGTCATTCTTGTGCTGGCAACCACATGTAACTTTATCTCAGCCGCTTTGATTTTCTCTCTCACACACGCACCCTCCGACCCCCCGTGCTGACTGAACGGCGCGATCACCAAGCATTTTACCACACGGCTGTCAACCTGAGACAATGCGAAGAGGGGTGATTTCCAAAGAAAACGTGAATGAGCTTTTGCAAATCTACTCTGAATAGACCGGCTGGCGAGACAGAGACTCCAAGTGAATCCCGAATCCCTTCAAAACACACCACAACAGCTGGGGCAATCCCTCAGGGACCCGAAAGAGAAGCCGGGCTCCCTTTTGCAGAGGGGAGGGGAGCAGATCTCCCCAAAAGAAACACATTCGTAGCCAAGGAAATCGTAAAGCACAAAACGCAGCCCCGAGGCGGAGGAGTTGGCCGCGCTCCCAGGGGCGCAGAAGAGGCGCCAGCCGGAGGGGAGCCGGCAGCGCCCGGCGGCTGAGCCCCGCACGCGCCCGGCGGTTTGGGCCCAGAGGCACGGCCCGGCGGAAGGCGAGGAGAGGGTCTGAGGCGCGCGGCGGCGGCGGCGGCGGCGGTCACTCACCAGCTGCAGCGCGCAGAGGAAGATGAGCGTGCAGCGGCCGGTGCAGCAGCCCATGCTGGTGGCTGGCGGTGCCGACCCCCGGCGACGGTCGCTGCGGCTCTGGCTCCTGCCGCTCAGGCAGCCCGCGACCGTCCGGACCGGCCGGCTGCCGGCGAGTCCTCTCTCCTTGGCGGCGCCAGCATCCGGCGGCGGCGGCGGCGGGGCGCGCGGGCGGGCGGCGGTTAGGGGCGCGCGCTCCTGCCCGCCGCGAGTCTCCGCGGGAAAGTTCAGGGACGGGGCTGGTTAGGGGCAGCAGGAGGGAGCGAGGGTGACGCGCGGGTGGGGGCGGGGCTTGCCGTGGGCCACGCCCACTCGCCGGCTCGCGAGTGGGCCGCCCCGCCCCAGGGGAGCAAGCGCGGGCGTGGGGGAGGGGGCGGGTCTTCGCGCTACGGCGCGCGCCGCCTGAGGCGCCAACGCTGGCCTCAGAAGCGCTTGTGGGAGGGGACGGGGTGTCTGAGGGGAGGAAAGGGAGACGCCTTGTAAGGCGCAGGGGGGCTCGGAGAACTTGACCATCCTGTGGGCTGGCAGGCACCCAGAGCTGGGATTTCCCTAACACACCCCTGCATCTTCCAAACTCTCCCCGATTGTCAGCTAATAACAGTCTTATACCAGTTTAGTGAGGACCCCCAACACCCCCCACACACGCACATGCCCTCCAATTTCAAGTGCTGGGGAGAACACTGACCAAGAGCATGGTTTTCCTAAACTAACAAGTTTTCTGGCACTTTGAAAGATTAACAGATGTATTTAGTGCACCAGGTTTTCGGGGAGAAAATGCCCCTTCCTCAGACTCTTTTTGGTTAGAATCACAGAATCATGGGGTTGGAAGGGCCCTCATGAGGTTTTCTAGTCCAAGCCTGTCCTAAAAGCAGGACCACTCCCATTCAGTCGTCACAGCCTGGGTTTATCTAACTGGGCTTTAGATGTTTCCAAAGAGGGAAATGCCACCGCTTTAGGTAACACCTTCAAATGCTTCACCACCCTTCTACTAAGAAAGTTTTTCCTAATATCCAACCTTGACCTCCCCAGCTGTCACTTGAAAACACTGGTCCTTGTTGTGTCCTCTAACTACTGAGACTAGCCTAGCTCACTCCTCTTTGGAGCAACCCTTCAGGTAGGTGAAGATTGCTATCACCCCCCCCCCCCCTTCTCTTCCACAGATTAAGTAAGCCTAGTTCCTTCAGAGTCTCCTTGTAAATCATGTACCCTAGCCCCCAGTCATTTTCATTACCCTCTTGACTCTTTCTAATTTGTCTACATCCTTTCTGTAGCACTAAGCCTAAAACTGGACAAAATATTCCAAATGTGGCCTCACCAGCACTGAATAGAGGAAAATAATCACATTCCTCGATCTGCTAGCAACACTCCTGCTAATGCTCCCCAATATGCCTTTGGCCTTTTTGGCAACAAAAGCACATTGTTTACTACTATCCAGCTTTCCATCCACCAAAACTCCCAGGTCCTTTTCTACAGTGCTGCTAATTAGGCAATTGGTCCCCTGCCTGTAGCCTTTCATGGGATTTTTCCATCCTAAGTGCAGGACTTTACACTTATTGAACCTCATGAGATTTCCTTTGGCCCAGTGCTTCAATTTGTCTAGGTCTCCCTGAATCCTATTGCTACCCTGCAGTGTGTCTACCATTTCCCCCAGCTTTGTGTCATACATGAATTTACTGAGCATGCAGTCTCCCCCATCATCCAGATCATTAATGAAGATGTTGAACTCAACCAGCCCCAGGACTGCCCCTGGAGCCCTCCACTAGTTATTGGTTGCCAATTAGACACTGAGTCATTGATCCCTACCCCTAAGTGCAATGATCTAGCCAGCTTTCTATCCACCTTATGGTCCAGTCATCCAAACCATATTTCCTTAACCTGCAGACAAGAATGGCCTGGGAAACCATAGCAAAAGCTTTACTGAAGTTAAGGTTTATTATATTGATGGTTATTCCCACATCCACATGTCCACTCATCTCATCATAGAAGGCAATCAGGTAAGTCAGGCATTATTTGCCCTTGGTGAATCCATGCTGACTGTTCCTGATAACTCTGATTTCCTCCAAGTGTTTCAGAAGGGATTCTTTGAGGACCTGCACCATGATTTTTCCAGCCACTGAGGTGAAACTGATTGGTCTGTACTTCCCCGGGACCTACTTTTTCCCTTTCTTGAAGATAGGTACTATATTTGCCTTTTCCCAATCATCTGGGACCTCCTCAATCCGCCACGAGTTTTCAAAGATAATGGCTAGTGACTCCGTAATCACATCAGCCAACTCCCTCAACACCTTTGGATGCAGTTCATTCAGCCCCATAGACCTGTGAACATCCAACTTCTTCTCTAAGTAGTCCCTTACCTGACCTTCCATCACCGTGGGCTGCTCTCTTTCTTGTTATGCAAAAAGCACACAAGATCTTTTCAGGAGGGAAAAGGCAATGTGCCACATTTATTATAAGATATAAAATTAATTCCTATCACACACACATACACACACACGCCCCCAAACACACCAGTAGTTATCCTATAGCTGATAGTTACCAGTCCTGGTCCTGGCTTGAGATTGTAGCTTGGGTTCGTTGCTGGAGTTCGTGGCTCGTGGCAGCTACCTGGCCAGGGAAGCTGGGCACAAGGGGGGAGCAGAGTCTCTGTTGGGCACCCGATGCTCCTTGCTCCTGGATCTTGTGCAGAATAGTTCCCCAAAGCCTTCTGATCTCACCCAGTCTTTTATACTGTTTTGGTTTCAGTGGAAGTCTGGTGGGTCACATCGCTTCTGCACCACTACTGATTGTTGAACAATAGCAGGCGTGACAAAAAGTCCATGGGTGCTGCTGAGTCACACTGCTCCTGCTAGCAGATGTGACTTCCAGCTTGATCTTGATGGTTTGATTGAGTTTTAGTTGTTTTGTTCCTGGGGTGGATCCTTTTCACACTCTTCAGCCTTGGATGGACTTCACGCCTCATCAGGATCAACTGGCAGTTTGGGACTAGTTCACACATACAGCATACACCCTTCATCCACACCTTGCTCTTAACAATTTTCCATTTACACTATGTAGTCTGAAATGCTAAAGTTTTCATTTACAATATGGAGTCTGGAGTGTTAGAGGGATTGGGGAAAAGGTAGTTGTAGAGCCAGAGCCTTAAAGATTAATAGGTACAAATTCACATACAGTACAGGCTGGGGCTGGTGGCTCAGGGGCAAAAGCTGCTCTCCTGAAACCACGCAAACCCCAAAGCCCAGTGGTTGGAGTCCAGGCTCTCCCCAAAAGCTGCAGCCTGTCCAGGAGAAAATACCTATTACTGAAGCTAAATGAAGAGTGACATGACCAATGCAACAAAGTTGCAAGTGCCATCAATATGAAGCAATTGAAATGAATACAAATGAAGATTGGCAGCGGTAAAATACAAATATTGGGGTGTTATTACAAATGGGAAGTAATTAATTAGGAGGCACATTATCAATAAGAGCATTGTTACAATATATGAAGATTGACAGAAAATAAGAAACAAGTTGCACCTCAGTGAAAGTGATACAAGAGTGCAGTAGAACCAATAAACTTCATAAAGTTATGGGTGAGCCAAAAGGATTTATGAATGGATAACAATTAACACCATGTCTCTACATTCTCTCCATTCTGTGTTACCCAGGGTAGTAGCCTAGGAGCTGAGCCTGCCTGTGAAGACTGAGGTAAAAAAAGCATTGATTACTTCAGCTTTTTCCACATCATCTTCCACAAGGGCTATGTTCACACAGGGTATGCTTGTTTCGAAACAGGGTGCTTAGCACCCTGGGAGGAAGGTGACACTTTGTTCCGAAACAACATGTCCGAACAGGGCTGTTTCGAAACCTCTGGTAGTAGACGAGGTTTAAGTTGTTTCGGTAGAACCACGGCCATTTCGAAACAAGCTGTTTGCTTGTTTCGAAATGGCCGTGCGTCGTCTGGCCATGGCACTTCTTATTTCAAAACAACCCCTGTTGTTTCGAAATAAGAAGTGTGTGTGGCCATACCCAAGGATACCTGCCCCATTCAGTAAGGGACCTATAACATCCCTGAACCTCTTCTTGTTCCTGCCATATTTGTAGAACCCCTTCCTGTTATCCCTCACATCCCTTGCTAGCTGCAACTCCAATGGCCCTTTGGCCTTTTTGATTTTATACCTGCAGGCCTGAGCAATATCTTTATACATTTTTGGTGTTGCTTCCAGATCCTACAGCTGTGTTTCTGTGCCTCTGGAGAAGGAAGTGTTTGCAAGCATCTCTGCAGCTGGGGTTAGTAAAGCCCTACTCCGAGATACATCCTAGCACCCTCGTCACTCACTGTGAAAGGTAAATGTCACTTGAGCCACACCTATCAGTTAGAACCTTTGGGTGGTGCCAGGAATAAATTTCTATTCTGGATGTGGAGGGATGCAGAGGTACAACTGAGACTGAGTTCAGAAATTGGTCTAACCTGTTTTCAAGGAACACTGTGGACTGTTGCCTACCTATAAAGGAGCACAGAATTTGGCCTAGGCTCTCGTTCCTGCAGGACTCACAAAGGTTTGGTGTACAGGGTTAGTTGAAAGTCATCCTGTTCTTATGGAGTTAGGCTGGGGGTTGCACGAAAACTAATGAGTCCAATCTTCTGCACTAGGGTGCAGATAGGGATAGCAGAGGATAAGGTACCTGGGCACCTTACATGGAAAAATGTTTTGATTTGCCCTTCTACTATTTAAACCACAAGGTATTTGGGGAATCATGGTTCTTTCCAGAATGACCCTCTTGTACCATACCTTCCAAGAGGATTATGCAGTCACAACATGAGTTCTATGGCATCTTAAAGACTAACAAACTTCTTCAGGCATAAGCTTTCAAGAGCTCCAATCCACTTTGTCAGATGCCCCTCTAGAGCTATGCTACCACAGGTTCCCTTGCACCAGCTGGGAAAGACCTCCAGGAGAAAGGCTTGGTCACAAGAATAGTTTCATTTGACAAAAATAAAGAGAATCAGAGTGCTGCAAAGAAGAAGAATGCCTTCATGAAATGACAAGGATGAATAACCATTCCTTTGGGAAAGTCTTGCTGGGGGATGTGAGGATTGTAGGATGCATAAGGCTCCCTACAGATGTAAGGGTCCATACTCCTGCACGCATTGGAAGATCTAGGCCTGAAACAACTGAGGTATGTAGGAGAAAGTGAGAACAAATAAACAAGGAGTCTGGTGGCACTTTTAAAGACTTAAACATTTATTTACCCCACGAGCTTTCTTGGGAGATTATCTCCCAAGAAAGCTCATGCAATAAATAAATTTGTTAGTCTCTAAAAGTGCCACCAGATTCCTTGGGTGTTTTTCTGAATTGGACTAACAAGCAGGGGTTCAAGTATAATTTGGTAGGCCCAAAACCCTCCCTCACAGGTGGGTCCCCTCTCTCATGGGTAGGCCCCCCAATATCTGTCCATAGAACCCACCCTCTGCCCCAATACACACACACACACACACACACACACACACACACACACAGCCACCCCCAGACAGACACAGACAAAACCCCCAGCAGCACCTCCCCCTGCCAAAACCCTTACTTCAGTTGTCTGCAGACTGCCAGACTGGCTGGAAGCCACTTCCAGCCACAAGATGCTCCGCCCTGCAGCAGGGAGATTCACAAACTCCCAGCCTGCGCAGCTCTCTGCTGGCTGGACTTAAGGAGGAGCAGGGTTTAAGTGGGAGCCACTGGAACTCTACATTGTGGCTACTCTTGATATTTTTAGGGGGGCCCAGAATGCAGCATTCCGGTGTGTTCCTCTATTTTTAGAAGCCCCAGAATGCTGCCAGCCTAAAAACAGGGGGCCCCAGAACTGTGTTCTTGTGCCTTCCCCCTTACTTTGACCCCCCCCCCCGCTAACAAGACTACCCCTTTGGTACTTGAGAACAGATAGAAATGTGTACATTTCCTCTGAAAAATATTTGGACAAATGTGTAAAGTGTCAGTTAACCCCACCGTCCCTTTAACACAGTATAATTAATTGTCTGACTTCTTTCAGGTATTGTAGCAAGTGCCAGTCATTAATCACCAACATCAGTTGCTCTACTAGCCATTGTCATTCTATACCAGGGGGTAGCCGTATTAGTCTGCATACAGCAAAAATGAGACTCCCACGGCACATTGAAAACTAATACATTTCTTTGGGCAGAAGCTTTCATGGGCTCCAACCCACTTTGATGCATCTGAAGAAGTTGGTTGGAGCCCACAAAAGTTTGTGCCCAAAGAAATTTGTTAGTCTTTAAGGTGCCCCACACAAGGTGTGGGTTGTTTTTGTCATTCTATTATCTATTAACCACTACCAATGATCATTGAGTCTGCTTGGGGGTGGTGGAGGCAGAACCTACCTTTCTGAGGCTGGAAAAATACCTTATTTATGCCTTCTGTTGAAATGTATAATACTTTTATATATCCAAGAATTAAAATACATTTTATAGATAGGCTTTTAATTCCTCAAAGACATGATAGTGACTTCTTTAAGATTTGTCACCAACAGGTGCATGATTATTTAATCAGTGGTTAAAGTATAATTTGGCAGGCCCCAGAACCTTCTAATCTCCGGGCCCCCTTCCTGTATTGTCTAGGTCCCCTTCTTGCATGTATGGGCCCCAGCCCAGGTAGGATGAGGGCACAAGAAGTGGAGGAAGGGATGAGGAGCAATGGAGCAGGGGCAGGAGGTGGGGGTGTTTAAGAAGTGGCTGGGGGCAGGGGCAGGAGATGGGAGCAGTGAAGGGGAGTGTGGCAGGCAGCAGGAGTCAGAAAGGTGAAGGAGGACATGGGCAGGAAATGGGGCAGAGAAGGGGTATGTGGTAGCAGGAGTTGGGGGGCTGGGGCAGGAGGTGGGGTGGTGAAGGGGGTAGGGGCAAGAGATGAGGCTAGAGAAGCGGTGGGTGGTGGCAGGAAGTGTG
>ML682038.1:3719316-3794592 GCA_007922195.1 Podocnemis expansa | reverse complement strand
CCCTGCACCAGCCCCAGCCCCCGGCCCTGGCCATGGCCCAAGCCCACCTTGTCGCCCCACTGCATGCAGAGCTGGAGCAGCCTCTGGCTGTGAATGGCTGCTCCTCCTCTGAGTCTGACCCAGGTCCATCCCCACCCCTACTCCCCGCGTGCTCTTTACCTGGCCGCTGGAGTGGAGCGGCCTCACCACAGTCTGCTCCTCCCACACAGTCTTCTGGCTGGCACGGAGCTTCCCTGCGCTGGGAGCTATTAAAACTTCACAGGGGTAGTAAGGGCAGGGAGAATGCACTGGAATGCTATGTTATGCCCCATTGTTTTTTTTAGGGGCCCCCAGAATGCTAGCCCCTAAAAATGGTGGACCCTGGAATGGCCTTCCAGTGTGTTCCCCCTTACTTTAGCCCCCTGCATTTAAATGATTCATTAAATGTTAATAGTAATCACAAAATAATTGAGATCACTAAAAAATAAATTAAGAAGGCAGGATCATTCAATGTCTATGTAAGCAGGGGCAGTCTTTCCAGTGCCCCCAGAAAAAGTCAAGAAGGGGGCCCCTCCATGCTGTGTGTGGAGCCCCATCCCTTCCTGGGGCCTCCCTCAGCCCTGCCTCCCAGCCCTTAACAAAGCCCCCACAGTGCTGCCATCAGGCTCCACCACTCGGCCCCTACCGGGTCCCCAACTGGCCACTCAGCCCCTCACCAGGGCTGCCTCCAGCATCCTGCCCCCCACCCCAGCCTTGCAGCATCTCTGCTGGTGCACGACCAGGACCCCAAGCAGTCTCCCCCTGGGGCTGCTGTCAGATGCCTGGCCCCCAAAGAGATGGCATGGGGCCCATCCCCCCACCCCTTGGATGGGTCCTGGACAGCTGCCTGCACTGCCCACCCCCTGATACAGCCTACATACATAGGTTTAAAATGCTGCTTTAATACTTCTAAAATTTTAGGGTTATTTTTTAAAATAAAGTCCTAAGGATAGTTTACATACATGAAGAAACAATATAAAGAAAGTGTCAGTCATGCCCTGCTCATCTTACCAAAGTGGATATCAACTGGTTATGTAAAGAAGGCAAAATTTAACCCTCATTGTGCAACATCCTCCAGGCATATAGTGAACAGAAGTGTCAGAGATTTATACTGACTGTCCAATTGCCTTAGGTACAAACTAAAACCTGGCTATAAACTTTCCCAAAGTTTAGGGGTATTGAGAATAAAGGCTCCATCTTGATCCCACTGTGTAGGAAAAGTGCTCAAATACTCTAATGATAGGTGGAATATAAGTATCTAGGAGTGATACCCAGTCTTTATATTTTCTTTTTTTCCCAGCCCTTTGGAGTGAGCAACTAACTCAGTATCTAAAAAAGACCAGGAGTTGGATAGGGGGGCTAGTTTGCTGAGGTTTCAGTCCAAATGAGTGAGGTGATACTTACACGTTAGTAGAAGCAGTTGTAAGAAATAAAAGACACTAGTATCTGCTTCTCTATAGGGGCTGAAGACTCAGGCCCAGGCTGGGGCCCCAGACCAAGGAGGCCCAGGCAGCCTGGGGCCTGAGGCCCCTTAATCTGATCAATTTCAAAAGGGATAGCCGTGTTAGTCTAGTCCAGTAAAAAAAACAACAAGCAGATGTGTGGCACTTTAAGACTAACAGATTTATTTTTTTCATGAGCTTTCATGGGAGAAGATCCCACTTCCTCAGATGCTTCGAAGATGGGTGAACTTACAGAAAGGTAAGTTTACCCATCTTCGAAGCATCTGAGGAAGTGGAATCTTCTCCCATGAAAGCTCATGCAAAAAATAAATCTGTTAGTCTTAAAGTGCCACACAACTGCTTGTTCCCTTAATCTGAGCCTGCCTTCTCCAAGGAGACACGCCTGAACCAGTGGTCTTGCTGAATCATTTCCATCTGCTGCTAGAGGCTCAGGTAGCTGCTGTTACCAGGAGGGTTCTTATCTGCCAGGGCTGGATTAATGCAGAGGCTATAAGGGCTACAGTCCCAGAGCCCAGCCAGAAGGAGGCCACGAACTGCAGCCTCTAAGGGTATGTCTACAGTTGCAAGTTAGTTCAAATTAAAGAGCCTTAATTCAAACTAACTTGGTACCTGTCTGCACTAGGCTTTCATTAGTTTGAACTAAGGAATTCCTTAATTCGAACTAATGAAAGCTTAGTTTAAACTAGTAAGACCTACCGGTTAGTTCAAACTACACCCTTAATTCGATCCTTAGTTCAAATTAAGGACGATGTAGATGAGGATTAACCCTTACTTCAAACTTAATAAGTTCAAACTAAGGGCAGTTAGTTTGAATTAACCATCTGGACTAATTTGAACTAACATCATTAATTCGAACTAATAAGTTTGAGTTTAATTTGATTGAAACTCAAACTTATTAGTTTGAATTAACAAATTGGAACTTACTTTTCCTAATGAAGATATAGTCTAAGGCAAAAATTTTCAAACCAAGGGTCAGGACCAGTACTGGGTTGCAGACCCTCAGCTACTGGGTCATGGCATCAGGGCCATCCTTGGGTGGGGGGAAGCACGAAGGGAATGATCGCCCATGATCTCACAGTTCAATGGGCCCTGCGCTGTCTTGCTATGAGCAGGACAGCACTGGGCCCACCCCACTGCTGCACCAACAGCCATGCTGTCCTCCACCTCCACCCCTGTCTTTGGCTCAATGCTGAAGATAGTGGAGAGGGGGCATGAGTGTGGAGCCCAGCCTCTGCTCTGGTCTGGCCTTCCCCTACTCCAAGGCAGAATGACCAGCCCAGTGTGAGGCAGGCTGGCCCAGGAGCTAGGCTCCTCACTCCTGCCCTACCTCTGGGCTGGCTGTTCTGCCCTGGGAGAGGGCTGACTCAGAAGTGGGGTGGGAGAATGGAGCCTGGCCTGCTATGTCCCTAGACAGGCCCACCCCACTGGGGTGGGGAGTGGCTGGCTCAGAGGAGGAATGGGAGCGCAGCGCTAGGCCTCTAGGCCAGCTCACTCCACCCCCCAGCATGAGTGGAGGCAGGGGCCCCTCACAGGCTCATTTCCTCTGGGCCCCACACCCACCTAGGGATGGCCCTGCATGGCATCCCCAGCTACTGCTGCCAAAATACTGGAATGCATTGCTCAAAGATGTAATTGTTGGGTTGTGGACATAAATGATGTTTTTCAACTGGGTCCTCGGGAAAATGTTTGAAAACCACTTCTCTAAGGTCCCTGAGTGATCTGATCCAGCGCTGGGGGGCTGGCACACTGGCCATGGGGTAGCAGGCCAGCCCTAGGGCCAGAGAGGCCATGGCTGTAACACTCCCTTCCGCCCAGCCCAGACCAGCTGGTCAGGCCCCAGAGTCAGCTGCTGCACTGGGTGGCCTATGGAGAGGAATCCATGGTGGTTCTTTAGGCCAGGGGGACCCACAGAAATGAGCAGCCTGAGACCCCAGAACTTCCTAATCCAGTCCTGTTATCTGCAACATAAAAAGGAAATTGCAGTCCTTTTTTTCAGCTGCAGAATCTGTCAGAGTCACTCATACCTTCTTTGCATGCAGGTTGAATCACCTTAATCATAAAGCCATTCAAAATTGCAGTAAGTAGAGAAGCTCACATTTTAAGCAGTATGTCACAGTGAGACCACATTACACCTGCCCTCCATGATCAGGCCTAGCCTAGGTACTGACTGATTTGCAGATGACATTTAAGGTATTGGTGGATGGATCAGCTATAAAACTTTACATAACATTGGTACTTCAGATACCACCTATATCTTAGTGTGATTCTTCTACAGTAAAAAAATCAACTGAGAAATTAAGCTAGTACCTATCTATTTAAGAAATGAACAAGCAGCTGACAGCGCATTCTTAGCGAAGGGTCAACACCTTTGGATTTTACTTCTGCCTTCAATCCAACAGAGACATCAAGGTATGCTATGATGCCCCTCTTTCCCCCCAGCTTTTCTGGAAGAGAGTGATACATGATAAGTGAGTCTATGGTACTTATATTTGGTGGAGCCCTTTCCTGGTACTATGTCATTGTGTAAATGTTTGTAGTTTATTGTTTTCAGGAGTGGGTTATGGCAGTGTGGTATTCAAGGCTCACCATGACACAGGTTCCCATTGACCGGGACTTCACTCTTGTGGCTTCACCCCTGCACTTCAAAAGGCAAAGTCTGTAGCGTGACGTTCCCTCTCTGCCACTCTTCCCCATAATAGTAGTACTAACCTTGAGTGCAGTAAAGAGTCACCTCTTTCTCTCCCCAACCCCATCTGCTGCCAAGAGACAAGGATTGCAGCAAGAGCCCATCCAGTCCTTATCCCAGCTGCTGCGGTACCTGGCAAAACTGGGTAGAAAGGCTGGGTCCCCTGCACTCTTCTCAACATGCTACACAGAGAGTCTTTTCCTGGGATGGTGGTGTCTGGATTCTCCCAGATCTGTGGGTCCTGGAGTAAATAATCAGTTGAGATGCATGGGACAGTACACATCTAGTCATCGTTCAAAAGAACCACAGACTCAGATAGTGCTGCTTTGCTTACACTCAGTTCATATTTTCAAGTTGACAAAGTGGGATTTTCTTCCACAAAAGCTCATGCAAGAAATAAATTTGTTAGTCTTTAAAAGTGCCACAGGACTCCTTGTTTGTTTTTATGGAATGGAAAATTTGTTAAGTCTTGTGTAATCTGCAAAAGAAGTTTTTATATGAAAGATATTGTTTTACGTAATATAGCAGGTGAATCAGTAGCACAGATCTGGGCAAGGAATAGTATGAGCAGGTGTTGCACTACTTTTCTCTTGCAGATCTGCCCATATACCTTAACACACTGATTTGCAACAATGTTGATTTACAGTCCTTAGCTCTCTTACTCAGAGGTTGATTTGGGGTGTTCATAGAGTAGAATGACCACAAGCTAATTTTTACTTGTAACCCAAGATGACATATGAAACCAAGTTTGCAAACCTCAGCCTGTCTTTTATGTATAAATACAAATGTTTTTGGCCTGTGAACAATTTTTTTTGTTCAAGTAAACTAAACTATACCCCCTTTGTTTTCTGTCTTTTTCTTTGACCTTGCTGTTTATGTGTAATGCTTGTTACAAGGGTGCAATTATCAGTAGTCAAAGTGCAACATGTCTAGAAATCTTTGCTTTGTAACTCTCTTGTTTATGTTAACCACAGAAACACTTTAGCTGACAAGTACTGAGACACTTTTTGTTGTTGTCGTTGTTTGCCGGGCAATAAACGTTTCACTTTAAAACATCCACTGTGAACAAATATAGCGTTGCAGTCCTTATTTATTTATTTATCCCTTCTTTCAAGGATAAAACAATTCAATACAAGTACAGAACCAGAGGCTGACTACAATAAACCAAAAGGAATGAAAATGCTACTGTGTACCCAAAACAAAAATTATTGACACAATAAACTAAGTATTGTTGTTCCACTCTTGCATTCACCAAAACAACAACAATGAACAGACTCCTGATTTTAGCAAAGTGAAAACAAGTAACATTTTCAAATATGCCTAAGGGACCCAGGAACCTAAGTATAGGTTGTTTGGAAAGTATTCCTGGATATCGTTAGGAAATTGTGTGAATGCTTTTAGAAATCAGGACACCAGTATCTTCATATTTCTTAGATGAAGAGCTACAAACATATTTTCATTTTTAAAAAAATGCATTTTCAAAATGCATATTTTCCAGTGGTGAACAAATGACATTTAAAAAATCTTCCAGTCACTGAAACATGATTACAAATAGTCCTGTTATTCATTATTAAGAAGCATTTGTAATGAAACATTGATGATTTCTAACAATATTTTGGAGGAAAATCATTGCATGCATGAAGGTGAATTTAGATTATCCCAAATATAAGAAATGTCAAAGGATCTGTTTTTTATAATTTCCCTTCTGCTTCATTCTACTCTTTTTTTTTTTTTTTTTTAACAAATATCAATATGGTACACAACAGGTGTCGAAACTATTCTTTAATTGGCTCTGGGGTTTACCGTTAAGCAAGACATGATGGATGCTTTCCCCTCTCTCATGTTTGCTCTCAGTCCTCATGGCCCATAGAGTGAAAAATCTTTGTATGGCCATCTATGAAAGTTGAAAGAACCAACATCACCAAACCACAATGGAGGTTTGGCCAAGTGAGCCCTGTGAGCCCTGTACTCCATTCAGTGGTTAAAGGATAATATGATGGGTCCTGGAACCCTCCTAATCTATGAGCCCCCTTCATGCATGTGTGGGCCCCAGTCCAGTTAGGCAATTGCAACCGCTTCTCAGTACCATATGGATCAGTTATCACTCCATAAAAATATGGTTATCACTCCATAAAAATACTGGCCCTGATCCTGGCCTCACACACTTCCCCCTCCACCTCCCTGACCTCGATCCCAGATTCACACTCTGTCTCTGCCAACCCCTGGCCCTGATCCTGGATTCACACACTTGCCTCCTCCACACCCCTACCCCAATCCTCACCTCACACGCTGTCCCTTCCACCCTCGTATCCCCATCCTGGCCTCACACGCTGCCCCTGTGCCCCCCTAGATGGTGCTTTATCCTGGCAAGAATGCAGGGAACTGGACTCAGTGACCTCTCACCATCCCTTCCAGTTCTAAATCACCTATGTAGATCTCATGACTCCCTGACCTTGACCCCTCCCTCATCCCCCCTTACCTGGCTGGAGCTGCTCCCTGGACAGGCCACTCCCACCCTGAGCATGAATCTGAGCATTCATCAGGGTGGGAGATTTGAAAACTCCCCCAGCCTCAGGGCTGTCCCTCAGGGGATGTGGGTCCCAGGGCCAATTGGCCTCTGGAGGGCCCCCGTCACCCCTCCCAACTTTAACCCTTACCCTCTTCCAATGTATTTTCATACCCAGCTGTTTTCTGGGGTGCAGAGGGGGCCAAGCGGATGTGATTGTTCTGAGCTGGAAATGGTTTAAAACTCAAAGGAAAACTGGCTCTCTAGGCAACCCACCCTCCACACACACATGCAACCAGCCCAGTGTGGCGTCCAAACCAGGACATCCAGGATGACAAGTGATTTCCAGCCCCTCTTTTGATCCCTTTTCATGCTTGGTGCTTTCAATATAAGGAGCTTGGGGCCTCCTTCTCTGGAGTGCCCTGTCCTGCAACTGTACCACCCATGGAGCACCCCCCAACACCTCCCCATGCCCCAGTCACTTTCCACCCAGCGGAGCAGCAGGAAACCCCACTTTCTGAGGCGGCTCAGGATGCAAGGAGCAAATCCATGATGCCCTGAGCTTTTGCAACTGACACAGTAACTTGGGAGGTACAAAGACCCGAAGTGAGCCCAGCCAGATGCTTTCCCCCTCCAAACCAGATTCACTCTGCAGACCTGTCCACATCCACGGCAGGGTATGCTCTTGCACTGGGAGAAAGGAGCCAGAAAGCCGTAAACCTGTAGCTGGCTTTGCAGGGGCCCTCATTCCCTTTCGGGGAAAAGCCAACATGCGAGCTCCCCCGCCAGTGTCTCCCACCATGGGGCAAAGGGGGAAAAAAACCCCCACCACACATCAGCAAAAAACCACAATGCTTGTCCTTTAAGAGCAGAGGGGCATGATGATGCAAATGAGAATGCCCTGCTCCCTCCAGGCCAGAGCAGTGGGTGAGGCCACTGGTGCTCAGCTTCCCCAAGGCCCCCTGTTTCACAGTGAGCCGAGTGCGCCGGGCCCATGCATCTGGCCCATGCTCCTGTGGCAGTGTGGGGCCCTGTGGGTGCTGCATGGTCACTCCTGTGGGGGATCCCAGCCAGCCGGAGTGCATCCCTCCCCGCTCCCCCAATGCTCTCCATGGCTGGGGAACAGAACAAAGTCCTGGAGCTGCCTTGCAGCCTGGCATGCACCATCAGTTCCATGTCACACCGTGGCCACAGCTTCTGGGCCAGAGCAACATTCTGCCCCAGTTTTCTATTTTTTGGGGCCCCAGAATGCTGGCTGCTCAAATCTGTGGGCCATTCCAGGGTGTTCTTGCTTACTTTAACCCCTGACTCCATTCCTTGTACATTCATAATTTTCACTGAATCCAGTGGGAGTTTTGAGTGGCCAAAGAATACAGTATTGAGGAGTTAGGATTGCCAGATTTGCCCCCTTGTTTTCCCTGTTGTTTCTTTAAGGCATCTGCTTGCAGTTTTAGAAGACCCTTTTTTCAGGATGATTCACACTTCCTTTCCTGCTATTTTATATCAATATGTAAAAACAAGAATGGCAAAGATGACTTGTCTACTTCATGCCAAACAACAAAATTGACCTAAATTAAAGTTATTATATTTGTGTTTTTAAAGCATGTCTGTAATATACATTTAACTGACATTTCTGTTTTCTGCAATATATGAGGCTAGATAGTATCATCTAGGTATAGCCCATATCATGAGTCTGTGAGGGGCTACACCAACCCATGTAGAAACATTGTGGCTCAAGAAGCAGAAAGTCCTGCAGTTTCAAAGTCTGTAGTGTGTTCTGACTAGGCTTGTGGGGGAAAAAAGGGTGGGCTCCTGTATGCATTCCCCAACCTTAATGAACTTGGAAGGGAATTGAGAGCTGGGAAGAGAAGCATCAGCTGAGCTGGTGAGTGGGCCTCAGGTAAACAATGAGCCCCTTTGTACTCAGGGGAGGATATATCATTTCCTTTGCAGCCTGAACCTTCTTTATTGAGAGTCACTCAGAATAACAGGTGGGTGGAACTGGTGCAAGGAGCTAGCAAAGACACCCATTCAGGTACAGCTAAACCTCTGCAACCTGGGTTTTTGACCAATTTTGTCTTCATGCAAAGCACTTAACACCTGAATGTTCAAAGTCTATATGGGGGGTGTGGAAGAATTTACTCAACTCTCCTTGAGGGCAGGGTAAGCTGTCTCAGAATCTGACATTACAATCTGTGGTGTCAAGGATATACAACAGGTGATGTCTATCAGGGCTAATAAGGGAATTAGTCAAGAAAGCATTTACACAGGACTTTGGAATTTAGAGATCTACAATGGGAATGTGCAGGAGGGAGGAAGAGACTGAAATGCTAATACTCAGAAATTTAATAAAAAAATCCCAAAAGCCAACCCTTCCCCTCCCCTCCACAATCAAAGCACCACAAAGTTAGCTATAGTGCTAAAAAAGCAGGGGGGAGGCTGGGATTTTTCCAGTCACAGCCATACAAACTTTCCTAATATTGAGGCTGAGGTGAGTCCATTCTCTCTTCACAAGAAACTGAGTCACCATTGCAAAAACACTTTCAATACATGGTTGTATCAAATATAACGTACTGTTGAGGCTCCCATAATACGTAAGGTCTGTCTATAATAGAGGTGAGAGATATCAGTTCCAGCTTTAGGAGATGTACCTGCATTAGCTGTGATCAAGCTGGCATGCTAAAAATAGAAGTTCAGCCACAGCAGCAGGAACAGAAAGATGGGCTGAGTGTACACACTTAGGGTCCTGTGCAGGACCATACCTGGGGAAAAAAAATCTATATGCACCCTGGTCAAAAAGCTGCACCACATAGTTGCTGAATAACTCACATGAGATTTTTGACTGGCAATTACTGATTCTTCTCATCACCAATTCACACATCTTTGCGCATGGTCAACCAATGGAAACCTGGTGGCACTCCACCATACTGACGAGTTAAAGTAAGGCGGAATGCACCAGAATGCCATTCTGGGGCCCACAATTTTTAGGGGCCAGAATTCCAGGGCCCATACAAATAGAATAATGGGGTGGAACACAGCATTCCAGTGTGTTCCCCTTTCCTTTAACCTCTGTGCCGGGCAACACTCTGGGCAGGATAGAGCAGCCCCCTTAGTGATGGCCCCTGGCCTCACTGTTCTGTGCACCCTATGCTGCCCTGCTATGCACTGCTGCCCCCCCATGGCTGAGCTGTCCCCTGCCCCCTCCCCACTGATTTCATCATGGAGTTGAAGGCAGTTGAGGGAGCAGGAGCACAGACCTGGCCTCTGCTCTGGGCCAGCTTGCCCCACCCCAGGACAGGGAACAGCTGGCCCAGGGGTGGAGTCAGCTAGTCCAGAGTCTTGGCTTTGCCTTCTTGCCCCTCCTCTGGCCGGCTGTTCTACCCTGGGGGTGGGGAGGGCCAGCCCAGAGGTGAGGTGGGAGAACAGAGCCCAGTCCCCAGAGCAGCCCACTCTGCCCCTGGCTCAGGGGACGGCCAGGAGTGCAGGGCTGGCCTTGGGGCCAGCCATGCCCCCCAGTGCATTTGGGGGACAGTAGTTGGGGTGGGTGGGGGCAGAAGTTTGGGGGGCAGTAACTGGGATGTGTGGAGGCAGAAGGTTGGAGGCAGATGGTGGGAAATAGCCAGGAAGTGGGGTTCAGAGATTAGACCCAGCTACAGGGTCAGCAGATGCAGAAAATTGCAAATGCCTTCCCGGGCTGGGGCCAGCACATGCATGAAGGCAGCCTGGACAAAACAAGAAGGGGGCCCAGAGATTCGAAGGTTACTGGGGTCCATCAAACTATACTTTAACCACTGGATACCCTCTGCTGCAAAACTTTAAGCCAGTTTACAGTCACCCCAGGGAAACGGTCCTGATCTACCCTAAATCTGTCTTTAACCCAGATTTAGGGCTATCGGTTCTATCACTCCGACAGCAGTGGCTATTAGAGCCATAACGTGATATTTCAGCACCTGGGGCGCGTTCTGATTGGAATGCGCCCATTGCAATTAACAGCACTTGGGGCCATCCCAGCCAGGGTTTTGTCTAACCGAGCCTTAAATATCTCCAAAGATGGAGATTCCACCACCTCCCTAGGTAGCCTATTCCAATACTTTACCATCCTTCTAGTAAGAAAGTTCTTCCTAATATCCAACCTCGACCTCCCCAGTTGTAAATTGAAACCATTGCTCCTGGTTCTGTCCTGTTACTACTGAGAACAGCTGAGCTCCATCCTCCTTGGAGCACCCCTTCAAGTAGTTGAAGGTTGCTATCAAATCTCCCCTCAGTCTTCTCTTCTGCAGGCTACATAAGCCTAATTCCTTCAGTCTGTCTTTGTAAGTCTTGTGCTCTAGCCCCTTGATCATTTTTGTTGCCCTCCGCTGGACTGTTTCTAATTTGTCCACATCCTTTTTGTTGTGGGGAGCCCAAAACTGGACACAGTATTCCAGATGTGGCCTCATCATGGGTGAATAGAAGGGAATAATCACATCCCTCAGTCTGCTGGCAATACTTTGACTGATGCAGCCCAGTATGCCATTGGCCTTTTTGACAAGAGCACACTATTGATTTGTATCCAGCTTCCCATCCACCATAACCACCAGCTCCTATTCTACAGTGTTGCTACTTAGCTGATCACTCCCCAGCCTGTAGCAGTCCATGGGGCTTTTCTGTCCCACGTGCAGGACTTTGCATTTGTCCTTGTTGAACCTCATGAGATTTCTTTTGACCCACTCCTCCAATTTGTCTAGGTCTTCCTGAATCCTGCCCCAGCCCTGCAGTGTGTCTACCGTTCCTCCCAGGTTGCTGTCATCCACAAACTTACTGAGTGTGCCATCTATTCCATCATCCAGATCATTAATGAAAATGTTGAACAGAACCAGCCCCAGGACCAACCCCTGAGGAACACCACTCATTACTGGTTCCCAATTGAACCATTGTTTCCTACTTGCTGAAATCATTGATCTAGCCAGTTTTCTATCCACCTTACAGTCCACACATCTAACCTCTACTTCCTTAACTTGCCAACAAGAATGCAGTGGGAAACCATATCAAAAGCCTTGCTAAAGTTGTGGTGTATCATGTCAACAGTTCTTCATGCATCCACAAATCCAGTCATCTCATCATAGAACTCAATAAGGTTGGTCAGGCATGATTTACCCTTGGTGAATCCATGCTGGCTGTTCCTGATCACTCTATTTTCCTCCAAGTGTTTCACAATGGATTTCTCTGAGAACCTGCTTCATGATTTTTCCAAGGTTTGAGGTGAAGCTGACAGGTTTGGAACTCCCTCGATCCTTTCTCCCTTTCTTGAAGATAGGTACTATATTTGTTTTTTTCTAGTCCTCTGGCACCTCCTGCGTTCACTACAAGTTTTCAAAGATGATCGCCAGAGGTTCTGCTATCTCATCAGCCAAGTCTCCCAGCACCCTTTGATGCAGTTCATCCAGCCCTATAGACTTGTGCACATCCAAATTCTTTAAGTAGTCCCTAACCTGACCTTCTATCACCAAGGGTCTCTCTTCTTCTCCATAATCTGCTGTACCCAGTATAGAGTGGCCATGTCTTCTTAAGCTGGATATTTCACCTCCTGCTGCAGCATGGACATACCCACCAATGAGACTAGAAGGGACCATTATGATCATCTAAGTGGGCTACCACTGTAATGCAGGCTTTTGGACTTCATAGACCCTAAGGTCAGAAGGTACCAATATGATCAGTCTGACCTCCTGCAAAATGCAGGCTGCAAAACCTCACCCACCCACTCCTGTAATAAACCTCTATCCTATGACTGAGTTATTAAAGTCCTCAAACTGTGATTTAAAAACTTCAGAGTACAGAAAATCCACTAGCAAGTGAGCCATGCCCAATGCTACAGAAGAAGCCAAAACACCCCGACGGCCCTTGCCAATTTGCCCTAGAGGAAAATTGCTTCCTGACCCCAATATTGTATGGTGATCAGTTAAACCCTGACCATGTGGGCAAGACTTACCAACCAGATGTCCACAAAAAGAATTCTCTGTAATAACTCAGAACCCACCCCATCCAAAGTCCCTTCTCAAATCACCTGCATGTCCACCATCCGTAGTGAGCTGCATCAATCAAGAATTGGTCAATTGCCAAAACTGGGCTGTCCCATCATATCATAAATTTATCCAGAGCATAAATTCTCCATAAATTTACCAAGGTCAGTTTTGAAGCCAGCTAGGTTTTTGTCCCCACAGCTCTACTTGGAAAGTTATTATCGAACTTTACTCTGGTGGTTAGAAACCTGCCTCTCATTTCAAGCCTAAATTTCCTGATGAACAGTTTGTATCCATTTGTTCTGTTGTCCACATAGGTGCTGTACTCAAATAATTCCTTTCCCTGCCTGGTATTTATCCCTCTGATGTATTTATACAGAGCAAGCGTATTTCTCTTCAACCTTCTTTTTGTTACATTATACAAGGCAAGCTCTTTAAGTCTCCTGTCATGACAGGTTCTTCATTCTGTAGATCATCCTTGTAACCCTTTTCTGTACCTGTTCCAGTTTGAAATCATCTTCTGTAAACACGGGGAACCAGAACTGTACATAATATTCCAGATGAGCTCTCACCAGCACCTTGTATAATGCTGCTAACACCTCCCTATCAATACTCAAAATACCTCTTCTGATGTATTCTAGAACCACATTAGCTTTTTTCACAACCACATCACACTGGCAGGTTATAATCATCCTGTGATCAACCAGTGTGCCTAAGTCCTTCTCCTCCGCCACTTCCAACCAACATGTCCCCAATTTATAGGACAAATTCCCTAAATTATTTATTTAAACTACAGCAATGTAGCAAGGGAGCATGGCCTCCTTCTGAGATGGAGAGGAAGACATCTGTCCCTGCTCACTGGTGGGTTGAATCAGGGTATCCATACCCACCCTGCCAGAAAAAGAGGGGCAGGGCAGGAAGGGCTAGTATAAAGGGCAGGCCTAGGCATTCTAGCTCAGTTGAGGGAAAGCTGCTGGAGGAGAAGGTCATCTCTTACCTATTGCCAGAGCTTGAACCAGCTCTCCCTGTTACCTGGGATGCTGCAGAACTGATGGGGCTTCTGCTAACTGTTTAGCCAGGGGCAACTGATGACCCTAATCCTCAGATACCCCCACTGAAGACCTGAGCTCTAGATCACTTGGCACCCAGCCCCTTATCTGAGCCCCTAGACTGTGTTTTTGGGGCTCACCACTGCCAAAGGCCATATACTGGTTGGTGGCCCTCATTGAGGCCTTGTGAGCACCAGATAGAGTTAATTACCTGCTTTGAGCCTCTCTGCATAAGTGCAACAGTGCCAGGGCATGACCCCGCTTACAGACTGACAAGGAGAGATGGCCCCACATCCCTATAAGCAGGTTTGCGGAATGTTTGTGGTTTTTGTTTTTCCAAAAAACATTCACTCATGATTTTACACTTACCATTGACAAATTGTTAATTACCATCATTGTCAAAATTTTGCTGCTTAGTTCTAGTCTGAATTTGTTTAGCTTCAACTTCCACCCATTCCATCAGATGATTCTACTGAAGTGGGGTCATATTTGTGCACTACTAGATTACATCCATAGCACAGCTTGGTATGCGAGCCCAATGGGTTATTCCTTCTCATTCCTGTTCAAATACTTATGAGGGTATGGCAGACCCTGCTGGGGAGGCTAATTCAGTCTTTATCCCTTCCTTTAGCTCCAAGTAAATAGTTCACAGGGATTTGTGAGTGGTTGTGCAGGTGCAGTAATGTGTATTTGACCATGAAAGATCATCACTGGGCCTCATTGATGAGGCAGCTTGGATTTGGAATGAAGAAAGGTGCACACTTTGGATCACAGTTACCCCTCCTCCATTCATTGGTCAGGAAGCAGCTAGGTAAATAGATTAGCACAGCTAGAGGGAAACAATTTAGAGAATTCATTAAGTAAGAAAGCAACTGAGGTGGAATCAGACGCTGTAACGTTAAGTGGACAAGGCCTTGAGATAGATAAATGAACTGGTGGCTAAATCCTGTGAGTGGATTACAGGTGATCAGTCTTTGGCATTCAAATATACCCAGAATGTGTGTGAGGCTCAGGTCTCCAAGTGAGAGTCAAAGTTCAATGCTGTTAACCAATTTTTAGGAGCAAGAGACTGGGCCATGACAGCTGCTGTTTGGATTAGACACAGTATTGTTCTCTGCACTTACAGACAGGTACCAAGAGGTTCACAGCTGGCCTAAGCAAATTATTCCTAGAGTTCTTCCAAAGGTTTAGTGTAGTGGCTAGCACCTCTGCTTAACATACAGAAGGTCCTGGGTTCATTCCCAGGGGATTAGACTTGATGATCTCATGAGGTCCCTTCCAGCCCTTATGGTATGATATGATAAAGGAGCATGCACTAGAATCTCATGTTCTTGGATAGTCAGAAAGTGGACATCTGAAATTATGATTTAGGATTTTGTAAGGGTGCTGGAGAGAGATTTAGAGCAGATTAGGACCTTTTCCCTGCAATGATTGTAAACTGGTTTAAAGTTTTGGAGTACAGCCGGGTCTCCATCAGTTCAGAAACCAAGTATGTAAATAGGTAATGAGAAGGATCATAGAATCATAAGGTTGGAAGGGACCTCATGGGATCATCTAGTCCAGTGGTTCCCAACCTTTTCTCTGACATGACACACCTTGATACTGCTAATTATTTCGAGGCACACTACCGTTATCTCATGAATATTCAAATTAAGTCATGAATATTCATGACCCACAGCACACTGGTAAGGAAATTCTATATGGAGATAGGTAGGGGTAGAAGGGAAGTGGTGGCAAGAAAGGGGAGGGGAGCTCATGGGTAGCTATGTGGGGTGGCAGGACACCATTTGGGGCACAAAGCAAAGAACGGTGGCAAAGGAGAACAATGCTGGCCATGTGGGGAGCAAAGCAAGGCAGGATGGGGAGCAGGGCAGGGGAGGCAAGAGAGGAGAGGGGAATGGAGGGCAGGGGTGGCTATGCAGGGGGGAACCTGGGGAATGGGAGGGCGGGACAGGCATCGTGCAGTGCCTTTCCCCCAGCAGCTCTTTCACCCTCAGCAGCCTCCTTCTCCCCAACAGCTCCATCCCCTTCCCTCAGCACACACTTCCCCCATCCCAGCTTCAGGCAGCATCACCTTCTCCCCTACCCTCCTTCTGCCAGTAGCTCTGCCCCTCTGCTGTGACTCCCTGCCTCCCAAAGAGCCCCTTCTACCTGCAGCCCCCTCCACTCCCTACTTCCCACGGTGGTCCCTCCTCTCCAGTGGCCCCCTCCCCCACACAGCTCCCAGCTTCACAGGGTCCCCAGTCAGCCCTCCCCCACCCAGCCCAGCCTAGCCTCACCATGCTGGTGTGATCCCTGGTCTCTGGCCAGCTGCCCCTGCCAGCAGCAATGTCCCTGAATCCCAACTAGGCTGGATCTTGGCAGTGGCAGCCCGGGGGATGGATCCTGCCATCATCTGCAATCTCAGGACCCTGGCCAGGGCTGGAAGCTGCTGTTAGTGGCAGATCCAGGACCTGGGCTCAGGCCAGCCCCTGCCACCACTGCCTGAGCCTGGATCTAGTCTGGGGCCAAATCCTGCTGCCACTGGCATCAGTGGTGGCTCCCATACCATGCTGCTGCCAGGGGCCTCCCGGTCAGGGCCAGAACCCGATGCCACCACTGGCAGCTTTCAGATCCCGCCGCTGCCTCATGGCTGGGGCTGGATCCTGCTGCCGCTGGCAGACCCCAGACTCCCCGCCAACACTAGCGGCCCCCAGACTGGACCCCACCTCGCTGGTTGTGGCCCACAGACTCTACCACCACAGGTGGCTCCTGTCTGGTGCCAGGTCCTCCCACTGCTGATGGTCCCCGCAGCACGACTGGGGCTGGATCCAGCTGCTGCCGGTGGCCCCGGACGCTGGCAGAGGTCGGACCCCTCCACAACTGGCGGCGCACTTAAGGGGTTACCCTGCACACTGGTTGGGAACCACTGATCTAGTCCAACCCCTTGCTAAAAGCAGGACCATTCACATTAAATCATCCTAGCCAGGGTTTTGTGTAATCAGGCATTTAAATGATTCCATCACCTCCCTATGTAACCCATTCTAATGCTTCACCACCCTCCTAGTAAGAAAGTTTTTCCTAATATCCAACCTCAACCTCCCCAGTTGTAACTTGAAACCATTACCCCTTGTTCTATCCTCTGTTACTACTGAGACCAGCCTAGCTCACTCCTCTTTGGAGCATCACTTCAAGTAACTGAGAGTTGCATCAAATCTCCTGACAGTCTTATCTTCTGCAGGCTAAATAAGCCTAGTTCCTTCAGTGTCTCCTTCTAAGTCATGTGCCCCAACCCACTTATCATTTTCATTGCCCTCTGCTGGACTTTCTAATTTGTCACCATCCTTTCTGTAGTGTGCAGCCCAAAACTGAACACAGTACTCCACATGTGGCCTCAGTAGGGGTGAATAGAAGGGAATAATCACATCCCTTGATCTGCTGGCAACACTCCTACTGATGCAGCCCAATATGCCACTGGCCTTTCTGGCAGTGAGAGCACATTGTTGACTCACATCCAGCTTCCCATCCACCAGAACTCCCAGGTCCTTTTCTGCAATGCTGCTACTTAGCTAATCAGTCCCCAGTCTGTAGCAGTACATGTGATTTTCCATGCTAAGTGCAGGACTTTGCACTTATCCTTGTTGCACCTCATGATGTTTTGTTTGACCCAATGCTCCAACTTGTCTAGGCCTCCTTGAATCATATCCCTGCCCTCCAGTATGTCTACGATTTCCCCCAGCTTGGTGTCATCTGTCAATTTACTGAGCATGCAATCTATCCCATCATCCAGATCATTAATGAAAATGCTGAACAGAACCAGCCCCAGGACCAGCCCCTGGGGCACTCCACTAGTTACTAGTTGCCAATTAGACATTGAGCCACTGATCCGTACCTGCTGAGCCCAATGATCTAGCCAGCTTTCTATACACCTTATGGTCCATTCATCCAAACCATACTTTCTTAACTTGCTGACAAGAATGCTCTGGGAAACCATATCAAAAGCTTTGCTAAAGTTGAGGTATGTCATATTGATGGCTATTCCTTCATCCACATATCCAGTCATCTCATCACAGAAGGCAATCAGGTTGGTCAGGCATGATTTGCCCTTGGTGAATCCATGCTGGCTGTTCCTGATCACTTTATTTTCCTCCAAGTGTTTCACAATGGATTCTTTGAGGACCTGCTCCATGATTTTTCCACGGATTGAGGTGAAGCTGATTGGTCTGTAGCTCCCTGGGTCCTCCTTTTTCCCTTTCTTGAAGATAGGTACTATATTTGCCTTTTCCCAATCATCTGAGACCTCCTCCGTTCGCCATGAGTTTTCAGAAATAATGGCTAGATGCTCTGCAATCACATCGGACAACTCCCTCAGCACCCTTGGATGCAGTTCATCCAGCCCCATAGTCTTGTGCACATCCAACTTCTTCTCTAAATAGTTCCTAACCTGACTTTCCATCACCAAGGGCCACTTCCCTTCTCTTTATTCTGTGTTACCCAGGATAGTAGCCTGAGACCTGACCCTGCCTGTGAAGACGGAAGTAAAAAAAACCACTGAGTACTTCAACTTTTTCTGCATCACCCATCACAAGGATACCTGCCCGATTCAGTAAGGGACCTATACCATTCCTGATCTTCTTCTTGTTACTGCCATATTTGTAGAACCCCTTCCTGTTATCCTTCACATCCCTTGCTAGCTGAAACTCCAGTTACCCTTTGGCCTTTCTGATTTTATCCCTGAAAGCCCGACCAATATCTTTATACTCCTCCTTAGTCATTTGTCCAAACCTCCACTTCTTTTAAGCTTCCCTTTTGCATTTCAGCTCACCATAGAATTCTCTGCTAAGCCACACTGGGCATCTTCCATATTTGCTGTTCTTTCTGAACATCGGAATGGTATCTTCCTCTGCCCTTAGTAGGATTTCTTTAAAATACAGCCAGCTCTCTTGGACACCTTTCCCTTTCAGATTAGCCTCTCAAGTGATCCTGCCCATCAGTTCCCTGAAGGAACCAAAATTTGCTTTTCTAAAGTCCAGGGTCTGTGTTTTCTTTCTTCCCTTTCTTCCTTTGATCAGGATCCTGAGCTCTACCATCTCATGGTCACTGGTGCCCAGGTTCCCATTCACTTTTACTGCCTCAAACAACTCTTCTAAGTAATTGACCATCAAAAATATCATATGAGCCACTGAGTAATCAGGGAATCGTGGTACACCTTTCTGACTAGGGCATATATCTGTTGTGCTGGGGAATAGGGGGCACTGGTAGGAAAGGAATTGTTAACATGCAGAGAACCCAGCTTGCAGCAGCAGGGTGGTGGGAGGAAAAACCATCCAAGCTAATTGCTGACTGCTTCTTGTGACAGACATCCAGTGTGGGTACTTATTCCATAACAATTGCAGTTTCCAGATGTTCCAGAATTGGAAGTGGACTTTGAGGAAGATATCCCCTGGAAAAGCTTAGGAATGAACCAAGTTCCAAAGGGGCAGCTGTGTTAGTCTAGTAAAGCAAAAAAAGCGAGTAGTCTTGTAGTACTTAAAGACTAACAGATTTATTTATCGCATGAGCTTTCATGGGAGAAAATCCCACTTCGTCAGATGCTTTGAAGAGGGAGAATTTACAGAATGGGATGAAAATAAATCCAGGGGAGTGTAAGACATGGGATCAGATCATACTGCAAGAATGGAGTTGGGTCCCCTGTAATGGCTGGTACAGCAAGGAAACAACCACATTCTCCTAGCCCTTCTTTATCTCCACTCCTGTGGATTGAGTTCCAGTAATGGGCTGGGAGCTTATGGCAGTCATCTGCCAGGTGGAAACTATTAAGGAAGGATGACCTACATTATGCAATTTATTGCAGGATAATTCCCAGCTGAATTAAATTAATTAAGTTACAACCTGATTAAATAATGAAATTATAAAATATTGGGGTTGGAAGGGACCTCAAGAGGTCATTTAATCCAACCCCCTGCTCAAAGCAGGACCAACCTCAACTAAATCATCCCACCCAGGACTTAGCCAAGATGCAAATTATAAACCTCCTAAGGATGGGGAATCCACCATCTCTCTAGTTTCATTCCAGTGTTTCAGCACCCTCCTAGTGAACCCAACCTAAAGACCGCTTCCCCCACCACTGCAACTTGAGACCATTGCTCCTAGTTCTGTCATCTACCACCATAGAAAACAGCTTCACTCCAGCCTTCCAGTTGGACCCTTCTTTCAGGTGACTTAAAACTGACATGAAATCTCCCCACTCTTCTCTGTTGTAGACTAAACAGGCCTAGCTCCCTCAGTCTCTCTTCATAAGTCATGTGCTCCAGCCCCTACTCATTTTCACTTGTCCTCAACTGGACTGTCTCCAATTTGTTCACATCCTTTCTATAGCAGGGGTCCAAAACTGGATGCACTACTCCAGATGTAGTCTCACCAATGCTGACAAAAGAGAAATAATCACTTCCCTTGATCTGCTTATAATGCTCCTATAAATGCAGCCCTATATTCCATTAGTCTTCTTGGCAATAAGGGCACACTACTGACTGATAATCCACTTCTTGTCCCCTCTAACATCCATGTCCTTTTCTGCAGAACTGCTACTCAAGCAGTCAGTCCCCAGTCTGTGGCGGTGCATGGAATTTTCTGTCCTAAGTAAGCAACTCTGCACTTCTCTTTGTTGAATCCCAGATTTTTTCCCTCCACAGTCCTCCAGTGCAGAGTCTAGGTCACTCTGACAGGATTATCATTGCCCTCCACGTTGTCTACCAATCCACCCAGCTTAATGTGATCTGCAAACTTGCTAGGCGTGCAGTCCCCCAATCTCTAGATCAGAGGTGTCCAATCTTTTTCAAGGAGGGACCACATTTCAAATCTTCCCTCACTCAGGGGGCCAGTGAGCAAATTTTGGATAGATGAGGCAGGGGCAGTGAGGGAGAATGTGGGGAAAGTAGGCAGGACAGGGGTAGCAAGGCAGACTGTAGGGAACAGGGGCAGGGTAAGGATGGGTATAGGGTGGTAGGGGAGCCGTGCCTCCAGGTGGTGGGACCCATTTCCTTTCCCCCAGTCTTACTGGCTTCCGATGTCCCTGGCCCTGCACTGGGTCAGTTCCATGAAACCTTCCTCCTATGCTGGCTTCCCAGCCCTGAGCCAAACCCTGCCCTGAACCTGGCCTTGTACTGCCCCCAGTTCCTCAGCCCTGCCCCATCCCCCTTCCTCAGCCCTGATCCTGGTCCCCCACCAACCCCCCTTCCTCAACCCCACACCTCTCCTCAAGCCCCATGCCATCCCCCCATCCCAAGATGTTCCCTGAGCCCTTTTGCATCCCTGTACCACACCTGGACCTAATCCCAGCCCTAAGCTTCTCCCAGGGCCCCATGCTACCTCCAACCACCCTGTGCTGCCTCCCTGGCACCTTCCCCACTGCATCCCCAGAACCTTCCCTGCCTGAACCAGCCCCTTGCCCCAATCCTGGCCCCACAGCACCCGTTGGCCCCAAGTCACCGCCCCCAACTTCTTTCCCACCCCTGCACTGCACGCTGGCCCACTCTTGACCCCCAAAACCCCCCAGCCCTGTGCCACCCCTCTGGGTCCAATCCTGATCTCTGTGTGCCCTCAGTCCTGCACTGACTCCCTGGGCCTGATCCTGTCCGCCAAACCCCACCAGTCCTGTGCTGCCTCCCTGTGCCCAGTCCCAGTCCCTGAGCTCCCCACTCCCCAGCCCTGTTCCACTTCCTGGGGCCCAATCCCACGCTCATGCCTCCTCCCCAACCCAGCCTGGGATCCTTGACTTCTTCCCCCACCTCTCCCAGCCCCCTCCACCCCCATGCCATCTATTCACCTTACCTTTCTCAAAGGGGAAGGATCCAGCCCTCAGAGTTTGCTTCCTGACCAGGTCTCCCACCCTGGGCCACAAGCTGGGAGAATTAAAAAGACCCTGGCCAGGCCCCAGCTGCTAGGCACCAGTGCAGGAGTCCTCATGCCAGATAACAGTTCTTGCAGGCCAGAGTCCAGCCCTCAGGTTGTAGATTGGACAATCATGCTCTAGATCATTAATGAATATGTTGAACCCTGCCTCACCACCAACCCGTGGAACACTTGCTTGATACTGACTGCCAACTAGATATCAAGTCATTGACCACTACTGTTGAGCCCAATGATCTAGTCATTCATCACTACCATTGAGCCAGATGATCTAGCCAGCTTTCTAACCATCTTATACCTCAGTCATCCAACTCATACTAATTTAACTTGCTGGCAAGAATACTGTGGGAGACCATATCAAAAGCTTTGCCGAAGTTAAGATATATATGTCCATCGCTTTCCTCACAGCCACAGAGCCTGTCATCTCACCATAGACAGCATCACAGAAGGCAATCAGGTTGATCTGGCATGATTTGCTCTTGGTGTGGATCCATGATGATTATTTCTGATCACCTTCCTCTCTTCTATGTACCTCAAAATGGATTCCTAGAGGATCTGCTTCATCATTTTTCCAGGGACTGAGGCTAGGCTGACTGGTCTGTAGTTCTGCAGATCCTCTTCCTTCCCTTTTTTGAAGCTAAAGCTCTATATTTAACTTTCTTCCATTCCTCCAAGTTCTCTCACAGTCGCCGTGAGTTTTTAAATATAATGGACAGTGGCTCTGCAATCACATCAGCTAAATACCTCAGCACCCGTGAATGCACAGCATCCAGTCCCATGGGTTTGTGCACATCCAACTTTTCTAATAGTCCTGAACCTGTTCTTTCAGCACTGAGGGATGTTTGCCTCCTCTCCATTCTGTGTTGCCCAATGCAGCAGTCAGGAAACTGACCTTGTTTGTGAAGACAGAGGCAAAAAAAAAAAAAAAAAGCATTGAGTATTTCAGCTTCTTCCACATGACAAGTTTGCCTCCTCCATTCTGGAAGAGGGTCACACCTTTTCTGACCATCTTCTTGTTGCTAACATATCATGTCCCTTCATTTTGTTCTTTCCTCCCATGACCAGCCAACCTTACCTCAGTCCAGGACACTGCCTCCAGAAGCAGTAGTAAGCACACTCCTGCACCACTTTGTGGAGTGCAGCTTCCCCCACATAAAGCCAGCTAGCTCTCCTGAGAACAAAGGCTATGAGCCAGATCCTCAGCTAATGTAAATCAACAAAGCTCCCTCAACTTTAGCTGCACTGTGACAGTTTACACTAGGTGAGGATCTGGCCCTGCAAAACTACCTGGCACCTAAACAATTATGCAGGAGCAAGAAAGCTTCTTGTATCATCTACCATTAGCATTCACAAGGCCAGGCAGACTAGACTGTCAGTATGCGTCCTGTCCACATACTGTAGTAAAAGGTTCACTATTTGACAGGTACTCCTTTGTGGCCAGAAGTGTTACCATAGAGCCTGTTCTCTGCATGCCACTCCACAGGGACTGTTTGGGAGCACCACATAGCTTGCCCAAAACAGTCCTTCATCTCCCAAGCACAAGATCCAGCAAAATACAATATAGTTCACATGCGTCACCAATACTCCTGTCAGTCACAGAGCCGTGGAGCCTCACAGCAGACACCTAACTTTTTATCAGACTTCCTTCCACTATCTATCTGCCCACCACCCCCACCCCAGCAGTTTCATGCTGCGTTTTATACTTGAATTACCTGATTCCCCTGAGACAGCGCTCATCTTGTAATCAGGACTGGCTTAACTCCAAGCTCTAGCCCATAAGCAAGCCACCCGGTTACAAGTATTTTCAAACGCATATGATTATTTTGCTAAATATTAATTTTTTTCTTCCATTCAGTGAGCTCCTAACACAAGTATTAAGTTGCTGGAAAAAGTTAGACTTCTCAATTTTCCTAAAACAAAACAAATTTCTGCTTGTTAAGCCAACCAGAATTACAAATTATCCTTTGGATCTTATATAGAGGAGCATTTATGTACAAGTGTGTTTATACACACCCCTCCCTCTGCATACACATACTAATTCCACAATTCTATTAGCTTTTTAAGGGCTCACCTAATTTTGTACTCTATACATAATCCTCGAAAATGAGATTTGCATAAAGTAATTTAAAACAGACAGGGCAAACTAGAAGTACATAATTATGTGTCACTCTGAAATAAATACGTTTTTCAGTTTTCAATTTCCATAACTGAGTTCATTGAAACCTAATTTAGCCTGTGTATTTGAATTACTAAAAAAAAACAAAACCCCACTACCCCACTTTCTCTCATATACACAGTTATATCTGACTTTTACAGAAAGGTACTTTTGTAACCCTTACTAGAATACCTACAAGGAGAGCTAAAACTGATAACATCATGAAGGATCACTCTCTGAAAATTAAATTAACTTCAAGTTTTTTGTGCTTTGCAAATGTTAGAATCAGTGAAACCAGAAAATGAGCATTTTTAAAAGCTCTGAATTCCATCTTACATACTTTTTGAGAGCTGAGGCTGCTGTCAGGTTACTATACTGTTGAACCATGCACTATTTTTACCAATTTTTTCTGGTTTGCCACCACAACCTTAGGCATAATTAGAATCCTACAGTAACACGTTCACAGTGTTTTCAATGTCCAGTTTAATACCTTATGCACGTGCATCAACTACCAATGCCAACTCTCATGCATCTTACACTATTTGTTTTCTGTAAGCCTGAGGTCCTGGAGGCAAGCAACAATTTGTCAACTTTTAATTACAAAAGTAGTAATTGAAGTGAACCATTTTATTAGTCTTTAAAAGTTTCACAGGACTCCTTGTTTCTTAAGGTTCAGGAATGGGGAGACAAAAATAACTTTATTTTTAAAATAATCTGCTATTATTAGGGTTCAGGAAGTCTTCAGCTGGGCAGCTTGTTCCTAGAGAAGCGTGTCAAGTCATCTACCCTTTCTCCTTTTCAGGGAGTGGGAGCTTCAGCTTCTCTCTCTTCCCTGACTCACCTCCCCCAAAACTCCCTGGTTTCTACTGTCTCTTCCTGAACAATGGCTGCAAAGTTTCTCCCTGTCTGTAGTCCCTTTCTTTTCTCTATTTTTATGGAAAAGCAGACGTGATTGAATAGTCTGTAGCTGCCACTAGTGATTACTTGATATTTAATGTTTATATTCTCCTGCTCTGCCAATTCCCCATTTTTTTTCTTTTTGGAAAACAATGTAATTTGTTACCTCAAGTCATCTGAATTCCTCAGAAAGCTTCTCCCTTTCTCTATCAAAATCCTTACATACCCCAAAAGGCGATCAATTGGTTTTTCCACCTTCCAGAGCATGCATAATCCATCTTTGTCTTTATTTAAAAAAAAAAAAGATATTTAAGTCACAATGGCCAGTTAGTACTGTGAACAAAAACAATTCATTAGTCCTATCAAAGCTCTGAAGTATGTTGCTTTCCTCAATTCTAGGGCACAATTTTAAAAAAATTTCACTTTTTTCCATTAATCCATTTTTTTGGCCATTCCTCTGTTAAATTTTTTCTGTATTAGGCTTTTGAATTCATTTCATCAAGGATATTTCTATATCACTCTTTCTATTTCTCACAGTGCATCAGCTATTTTATCTATCATTTGTCTACCCCATTCTCCCAGTATTTGCCAGGATCCAATGCTCTACCTATCACTGTTACTAGAAATATTTCATTGATTAAACCCCTGCCTAATAAGACACCATTTTTATTCACCCTCATTCCTGAGATTGAATCAAAAAATGTGGCCATTGATGCTGGGTGTATGTCTCAGATCCAATTTAATGCTAGCCATATTGTTAATAGCTTGACTATCACAACAGTTACGTAATTTGATGTTCTTTTAGCTGTACTAATTCCCAGTTTTGATATACAATATTTCGTCTTCACTCTGACACTCTGTTTTTAGCTTTTTTGGGCCCATCTGTATACATTTGGCAAGACAGATTCCAATTTTCATCTACATACTGGTTCACTTCATTTCTAATACCTATTTCTCTCTCTTTTTTTTACCCTGGAGTTTATAAAATAAATATAAATCCACATTTAAATACACACCTTTCCATTCATAGCTAATTTTGTTAAGACTAATAGCTTTGACTGTTCAGCTTTTCATTGTCTTTCAACTGCTGACTCCACACTTTAACTCAAACAGCATGTGGAGTTCTAATATTGCATGCTATTGTTCACTTATCCAAACAATCCTTGTGCAGTTCCTGTTAAATTTACCCCCAAAAGCAACTTCCAGTAATTTTCATTTGTAGTGTAACTGCCATTTCCCTGGAATTTGTGCAGTGCACATATGTATTCTAATTTTGATTATGGCTGCCAAGCTTTTGGGTCAGCCAAAGTCAATAACTGGCCTGATTCAGAGGCTGTATATGAGCACCAGTGTTTTCTTAATCGACCCATGACAAGGAAGATGTTTAACCATCCCTATAGATTTATACTAAACCTAGTTTACATGAAATTGTTTTCTCAAAACATTAACTTTTTTTTTTTTGACAAAACAGTATTATCATACACTCCCCAGTCCACTGAGGCAACTAAACGAGAGAAAGAGTGTGGGGACAATGTGTCAGAAAATCAGAAGATGAAGAGAAAGGAAAGGAAAGGAAAGGAAGCAGGTGGGGTGGTAGCAGGTCATCACCACATGATCAGGGTCATGGAGGACTATATGGCACTGCTAAAGACAATAGTGACATCACAGACAGAATTCATGCACGCTCATGCCCCTCTTCTTTGCAACCACCACAGGACAGCTTTCTAAATGCCCACTCTCGGCTCTACATTCCTACCAAACTTCTGGCCCACCTCATTACCCTTTACACTCAACCCCTTCAGACAGCTAGGAAAGCAATAGGTTAACTTACACCCAGCCATCATAGCTCACTCTATCCCTCCAACCCTGTGTTGTGGGCTTTTTTTTTTTTTGGGTGAGGGGAGGATTGTGAACTGTTTTTACATGTAATAAAGATAAGCTCTGAGAACAGTAGGCACTCTATTTCTGTACAGGACATAGTACTTTCACCTGCCATGAGTACATAGCTCAGGTTGGATAGCCGTTGTAGAATGGCATGGGGGTGTTAACAAAAAACATCTTATTGGTTATCATTCTCAAAACAGGCCCTCAATCCCACTGTGATCCCAATAGCCTCCTGTTATGTCCTTCTAGTATCCTTAACAGCTGCTGGTTCATATGAAGGTGATTTGCCCCTGCGGTCAACCTGGAGGCAAACTTTTTCACTCCAGCCTTGCATAAATTATGGAGCACCAGAAGGGTGGCTACAATCATGTGAATATTATCTTCCATGAGGTCTAACCTACAATAAAGGCATCTCCAGCAAGCTTCTAATCTGCCAGATGCACATTACACAGCCTCTTATTAAAACATTTCTTGTTGTTGCTATCCAAGTTGCCTATATAAAGCTTCAAGAGCCACAGCTGTAAGGGTAGGCTGGGTCTCCCAGGATCACTATGAGCATCTTCACATCTCTCATCACAGTCTTTTGGTCCAGAAAGAAAGTCCCTGCTTTTAGCTTCTGGACAGGCCAGAGCTCCTAAATATATGTAGACCATGGACCTTTCATGACCAGCACATGTTGAGGTCAGTGAATTGCCCACAGTGCAGGACCATTAGAGAAGTACCCCTTTCTATTGATGTACTCCATTGCAAGATCATCCAGGGCCAAAACTTGGATATTTGCCCTGTTTGTTTGCCCCCATGGAGTCTGGGTCCAGCAACAGGAAACCAGTAGAGCAGTGTTTCTCGACTGGTATTCCATGGACTGGTGCTCCTCAGACATAGTGCAGGTGTTCCATGACCCCCCCCCCCCCCATCCCAGAGCAGGGGAAAGGAGCAATTTAATGCCACAGCAAAGCTTCCAGTTACATGGCAACAAATGTTGATGCTCAGCTGGAAGATTTCCTGCAACAGATATTTAGCTCCTGCTATTGTTACCAGCTTTTTTGAGAAAGTTTTAATCAGGTGTTTCACATAAGGTAATTAATACTTTCAGGCGTTCCCTGGTCCACTAATGGTTCAGAAACACTGGTAGAACATACACAAAACTACCACACTCAGTTCCAGAAACTTCAAAGTATGTAGAGCTAATTGTACATCTGCCTAGGAACAGTGACCCAAATACAACTCATTCCTACATGCTCCCTACCCCAGCAGATCTGTTAAAGACAGGGCTGGCTCTATTGTGAGGCAAGAAACAGACATGGCTTCATTTGACAGTTCTTAGGGGCGCTTAGGCCCCCTGGAGATCAGGCTGGCTCCCGCCTCTTTAAATCTTTCCTAGTAGCTCAGGCACTGTTAGTCAACCTGCAGCTTAAGTCATGTAGGCAGAGTGCACTTTAAATCCCTCTGCAGGCAGACACACTGCAGATTTAATAGAACGCATAACTTTACAATGACTTACAGTCCAGGAGGGAATAACAATAGATAACCAGGGTTGGGGGAGGAGTGGGGTGGACATTAGCCACTGGGGACTGTGAAAGCTCTTGTCCCAGGTGACATGGTCTGGGAATTGCAGGAAGTTCAAATATGCCCCCCCAACTCAAACAGCCTGACTGGGGCTCTCTCCTCTCTTTCATCTTCCCCTGCACCAAGCCCAAGCAGCTGTGTTTCCTGGGGGACCAGGAGGAGCCAAGGTGAGAGCCATCTGTTTCTTGAAGTGTCACCCAGGACAGTGATTTTAGTGGGGTTCTTTGGATTGTTGTTTCAGGGCCAGGTCAGCGGGGAAAGAAGGACAACAGGGAAAGCAAGGGGTACAGGCTTTTTAAGAGTTTGTTTCCCCCATCTTCAAAGCATCTGATAAAGTGGGATTTTCTCCCAGGAAAGCTCATCTAGTTCCCCTTGGTGGCTGTTGGGGCGGGGTAGGGGGGAGAGAATACCAGGTCTTGCTTACAGTAATATGATCTGGTTTAAAACCAATGACATGCCTCTAGTTCAAAAAAACAAAAAGTTAAACTATACACAGAAGGACAGCATTTCCTAGAGCACTTGGCTTGGCACTTGGCAACCTGGGCAGCAGTGACCATGAGATGATAGAATTCAAGATGCTGATTAATGGAAAAAAGAAAAGAAGCAAAACACACACCCTGGAATTCAGAAAAGCAGATTTTGGGTCCCTCAGGGAACTGATGGGCAGGATTCCTTGGGAGGCTGAGCTGAAGGGGAAAGGTGTCCAAGAAAGCTGGTTGCATTTTAAAGAAACCCTGCTAAGATCACAGGAAGATAACATTCCAATGAGCAGGAAGAACAGCAAATGTGGAAGGCACCCAGTGTGGCTTAACAGAGAACTCTGCACTGAGCTAAAGCATAAAAAGGAAGCTTAGAGGAATAGAATAGAATCACATCATAGGGTTGGAAGGGACCTTGTGAGATCATTGAGTCCAACCCCCTGGGGTTTGAACCCAGGACCCTCTGCATGTTAAGCAGAGGTGCCAGCCACTACATGGAAGCTTGAACAGGAAACTAAGGAGGCATATAAAGATATTGCTCAGGACTGCAGGGATAAAATCAGAAAGACCAAAGGACAATTGGAGTTGTGGCTAGCAAGGGATCTGAAGGATAACAGGAAGGGGTTCTACAAGTATGCTAATAAAAAGAAGAGGATCAGGACTTGTTTAGGTCCCTTACTGAATAGCGCAGGTATCCTCGTTATGAAGGATGAGGAAAAGGCTGAAGTGCTCAATGCTTTTTTTACTTCAGTTTTCACAGGGAGGGACAGCTCCCAGCCCACTACACTGGGCAGGGCAGATTGGAGAGAAGAAAAGAGGCCCTTGGTGACAGAAGGTCAGGTTAGGGATTACCTAAAGAAGCAGGATGTGCACAAGTCCATGGGGCCGGACAACCTGCATTCAAGGGTGCTGAAGGAGTTGACCGATGAGATAGCAGTACTGCTGGCCATTATCTTTGAAAACTCATGGTGAACAGAGGAGGTGTCGGAGGACTGGAAAAAAGCAAATATAGTGCCAATCTTCAAGAAAGGGAAAAAGGAGGATCCAGGGAATTACAGATCTGTCAGCCTCACTTCAATCCCTGGAAAAATCATGGAGCAGCTTCTCAAAGAATCCATCCTGAAACACTTGGAGGAAAATAGAGTGATCAGGAACAGTCAGCATGGATTCAACAAGGGGAAATAGTGCCTAATCAACCTCATCGCCTTCTATGATGAGATGACTGGATTTGTGGATGCAGGAAGAGCTGTTGATGTGATATACCTTGACTGTAGCAGGGCTTTTGATACTGTTTCCCACAGCATTCTTGTCAGCAGGTTAAGAAAGTATGGGTTGGATGTGTGCACTGTAATGTGGGTAGAAAACTGGCTAGATCAACGATTTCAGTGGGTAGGAATCAATGGCTCTGTGTCTAGTTGGCAACAGTAATGAGTGGTGTGCCTCAGGTGTTGGTCCTGGGGCCAGCTCTAGTCAATATTTTCATTAATGATCTGGATGATGGGATTTATTGCACACTCAGCAAGTCTGTGGATGACACCAAGCTGGGGAAAATGGTAGACACGCTGGAGGGCAGGGAGAAGATTCAGGAAGACCTTGACAAATTGAAGCAGCGGGCCAATAGAAATCTCATGAGGTTCAACAAGGACAAGTGCAAAGGCCTGCACTTGGGACGGAAAAACCCCATGCACTGCTATGGGCTGGGGAGCAATCAGCTAAGTAGCAGCACCGTAGAAGGGGATCTGTGGGTTCTGGTGGATGGGAAGCTGGATATGAATCAGCAGTGTGCTCTTGCTGCCAAAAAGGCCAACGGCATACTGGGCTGGATCAGAAGAAGCATTGCCAGCAGATCGAGGGATGTGATCATTCCCCTCTATTCGGCACTGGTGAGGCCGCATCTGGAATATTGTGTCCAGTTTTGGGCTCCCCACAACAAAAAAGATGTGAACAAATTAGAAAGAGTCCAGCAGAGGGCAACAAAAATGATCAAGGGGCTGGAGCACAAGCCCTATGAAGAAAGACTGAAGTAACTAGGGTTATGTAGCCTGCAGAAGAGAAGACTGAGGGGGGATTTGATAGCAACCTTTAACTACCTGAAGGGATGCTCCAAGGAGGATGGAGCTCAGCTGTTCTCAGTAGTAACAGAGGATAGAACAAAGAGCAATGGTTTCAAGTTGCAGCTGGGGAGGTCGAGGCTGAATATTAGGAAAAACTTTCTTACTAGGAGGGTGGTAAAGCATTGGAATGGGCTACCTAGGGAGGTGGTGGAATCTCCGTCTTTGGAGATGTTTAAGGCCCATCTGGATAAAACTCTAGCTGGAATAATTTAGTGGGAGTGGTCCTGCGTTTTTTGGCAGGGGGTTGGACTAGATGACCTCATGAGGTCCCTTCCAACCCTATGATTCTATGATTCTGTGATACTTGTTAATTAAATTTAAATTCATCAGTATTACTTTTTATTTTTTTATTTAGATTAAAGGAATGAATTGATCTTGCTATTTGAATTTCAGGTTGCAAATACAATTTGGAAAATCTTCTTAAGCTTACATGAATGAGATTGGAGGGGGAGGGGAGGCAAAATTTGGCTTAGAGCGCCACAACCCCTTGAACCAACCCTGGTTAAAGAGCAATCTCCTTCTTAGGCATATGGTTTGTCTTAGCTTTTATATTTCTGATACAAAAGAAGTCAACTTTTAGGATGTTTCTAATTTCTCTTGACGCATTTAAGAACAACTTTAAAACAGAGATCACCATTTATGGTGCATTTGCTATCCTACGGCAAACATGCCACAGTCTTTGGATTCTACCATGATAAATAAAATAACACTGTAATTTTTCTTAAATAACTCAAGGTCTTCATTTCATCCATTTGCCATTGAAATGGAGAATGATTAAGACTCCAGAACAAATAACTTGTGTGATGTTTCCTTAAAAGTTAATGAAACCAGAAGAGCCTGGCCTGTCATTTATTTGCTACTATATCAAATATTCCAGAAAAAATTTATAATATGCTAATTTGCATATTTAAATATCAGCATTCAATAGGAAATGCCATCTTTTCAGCAAGGAACAAGAGCCTTGCAATATCATAATGAAACTACAGTGAACTTCTGGATATTCATTTGACTCACCTGTGATTTACTCTTCTGACAGATGGAGAGTTTTGTTAGCCCAAAGGCAGCATAAAGGTAATTTGAGCCAGGCTGGTATGCACAGTTGTGACATGCTGCACCCCAGACATGCTGAGAATACAGGGTTAAAGTAAGAAGGAAAGCACCGGAACGCAGTTCTGGGGCCCACAAATTTGAGTGGCAATACAGGCAATAGGGAAGGGGGCTCACAGATTAGGAGGGTTCCAGCAGGGGTTAAAGTGGGCTGGAACGCAGCAGAATGCCATTCAGGGGGCCCACTATTTTAGGGGCTCAGCATTCTGGGCCCTGTAAACATAGAAAATGGAGCCAGAATGCTGCATTCCAGGACCCATAATTTAAAAACAGCAGGCCCTGGAACACAGCATTCTGGTTCCATGTTTTATTTTTAGGGCTCGAATGCTGGGCCCCTTAAAATGGCAGGCCCTGGAACGGCATTCTACTGTGTTCCAGCAGGCGGGGGGGGGGCTTTTACAGCCAGCCTGCGCATACGCAGGCTCTGTTTGGCAGCAGAAATCTCCAAGCACAGCCTGCATACTATATATACTTGTGTATAAACCAAGATTTTTGTGCCTGAAAACTGGCTTCAAAACAGGGACTCGGCTTATACATGAGTCAATATGGTAGAAAGCCCCAGCCCAGGAGCTTCACTAGCTATGCTCCAGTATGGAGCCCCAGTGTGGCTGGAGCAGCCATCTCAGGCAGTTGGCTTGGGCTGGGGTTAGAGTAAGGAGAAGACCCTGTTGTCTGGAGTGGCCATGTAAGGGGCCCTGGGGTGGGGTTGGCCTGGGGTTGGGGAGCTGTCTGGGAAGTGGCAGCAGGGGTGGGAAGGTGACGGGGAAAGGGGTGGAAAAGGTGCTGAGGAACAGGAGAACAGCAGTGGGGAGCAGAGGAGGTTGTGGCAAGCAGGGGGACAGCAGGGGGAGAGAACAGAGCAGGGGACAGCAGGGGAGCAGACAGAGCCGGGGGAGTGGTAGAGCAGGGGGACAGCAGGAGAGAGTGGGGAGAGTGGATGGGGACAGGGGAAAAGCAGTGGCAGGGGTTTAGGGTTAGGGAGGGTGTCAGGAACTCTGGGGGAAGGCAGTGGCACTGGGTGGGGGGGGGGTTAGGGGCCAAGGCCAAAAGAGGACCTCAGCTTATACAGGGGTCACCCATTTTGCTCTTTTGGGGCTCAGAATTGGGGGGTCAACTTATGCACAGATCAGCTTATACATGAGCACTGTAGTTTCCTGGCCCAGCACGCGGCTGCCCATTAGTACTGGGGCAGCCCGGCTAGGGGGTGGGTATTGTGGGCAGGGTGTGGATTTTGGGGATTGGTATTGGGGGCAGGTGTGGATTCTGGGGGTGGGTATTGGGGGCTAGGAGTGGATTTTGGGGACAGGGAGTGGATTTTAGGGGCAGTGGTTGGGGTGCAGGGTAGGCAGGTGGAGGCTTGGCATTTGAGGGGCAGGACCTGGGGTGTGGGAGGGGGGCCCACCCATGTAGAAGGGTTCCAGGGCCTGTCAAATTACATTTTAACCACTGCAGTGTGATTTGCGTATCTTTCCTGTTCATCTTTACAATGTAACTGTATTGTCTAATGCAAAAGTATGTCTTGTCCAGTGTTTTTGGAATGCTCATGACATTCTCTACATCAGTGGTTCCCAACCTTTTTCAGGCTTGGCACCCCTTTTTAACAAACAAACAACAACAACAACAAAACCACTACTCCCCCCCACCAGCTGATTATATAATCTGGTCCACACCGGCAGACTTTGGCCCACACCACTCTGGCAGTACCGCTGGGACAGTCGGTGAGCAGCACTGCCACCACCACTGCCTGCTCTGCTAGGAAGCTGAGCCACGGCTGCTATGGCCCCCTGCACTTGCCCCTGCCGGGGAGCTACTGCATCCCCATTCCCCTGCCAGGATTCGGCCATGGGAGGGGAAAGGCAGCCCTGGCAGGGTGCATCAGGGCTGTAGCTGGATTCTGGCCCTGGTACAGAGAGGCTCCGTGGACCCCCTGCAACATGTCCACGGACCCCTGGGGGTCCCCAGACCACAGGCTGGGAACTACTGCTCTACATTACTGTTATAGTAGCATATTTCCTGCAATATTGTGCATCAGTACAGGTATGAAACACATCCCAAAATGTATTCCACATGGCACAAGTGGGGGCAGACAAACAGAGCTGGGCTCACATGTAGCCAGTGAAGGTATGCATACAAGAACAACACAGACTAAGTGCCTTGGATGGGGGGGGGGGGGGAATCACCTGACCACAAGAAGAAAGAGGCTGAGGGGATCTGAAGAGAAAAAGACATACTTTGAATTGGTTAGGTGTCTTCTCTGTAAACTATTTTCTAAGCAATATCATGGACTGATACCTATCCACATGGTGAGAAAAATCTGACTACAAAACCATCAGTAGCCAAACCTATGTGGGTAAGCTAGACATGGACTGTAATAGGTGGGCTGTATGTGTGAAGGTCTTACTGAGAGCAAAGCCCAACGCATATTGATTCTTCTGTTAAATTGACAGACTAGTTTAAATGAGCTTGCAAGGCCCAATGAGAGTGCACTGAACCTTGCAAGATGGAAGTCTCCAGAGTTGCATCAGTGGGTGCTCACTGGGGTACCATCCCATGAGTGGCTAGTGAAAGAGCCACTTCCACTGCTTGGCAGACCAATTACACACTGGAGGCTGGGTGTGAGTTGACCCAAGAGTGGCGATTCACACAGCAAGGCAAGGTAAGTCATGGCCTTGGAGTGGAGAACTGGGGGGGCACAGTGGCACACCAGTCCAGACTGTAGGAGGGGAATGAAGGCTAGAAGGGAACAGTAGACCATAGTGTGACCTCCTGTAACAAAGACCATCAATACCAGCTGGCACCCACACAATAAACCCAACAACCAAAATGACATCAAAGCATTCAAATGCACAAAAGACTAGACTATTTTGTACCATAGACAACAAGACCAGCCATACTGGGTTAGACCAATGGCCTGTCTAGCCCAGTTCCTGTCTTCTGACAGTGGCCACTGCGAGGTGTTTCAGAGGGAATGAACAGAAAAATCTGATCATTAAGTGATCCACCCCCTGTCATACACTCATAGTGTCAGGCAAACAGAGTGAAAGAATAGGAAGGGCTGAAAAGCATCAGTGCTTCAGGTCCCTGCAATGGCAGGAAAATGATTAAGTGAGATATTTCCTAATAATCCAGGCAAGTGACCTAGATCCCCAGCATTGCAGAGGAAGCAAAAAATCCACACAAATGCTCATGGTCACTGCTTATCTGACCTGTGGGAATATTCCTTCCAACCCCACACATGGCAACCTGGTAGACCCTGACCATGTAAGGAAGAACCAGTCAGCCAAGCATCTAAGAAGGCATGCTCAGTGCCACCTAAGAATCCTGGCCCACCCCCAGTTCCAATCTCGAGCCATGCCAAATCCTGATGTTTAAAAATAAGGAGATTATAAATCCATCCAGAATATATTGGGAGGAAATTTCTTCCTGATCTTTGTCGGTGGCTGGCTGAAACCTTAAGTATGAACTTAGGAACATTGGACATATACCAGAAGTGAACCCTAGGGCTGGTAAGCCCTGCCCCCTTTCATCACAAGCAACTCCATCTTATAACTCTACCCATAAATTTGTCCATCTGTCCCTTAAAACTCATTAAGTTGTTTGCCTCCACAACACCATTTGGGAGGTTATTTCAGTACCTCACCCTTCTGAAGGTTAAAAACCTTTTGATTTCCAACCTAAATTAGTTCATGATCAGTTTATATCCATTTTTTTTATGTCAACATATCCTATTGTTTATATAACTCTTTGTCCTCCTTGGAATTTACTCCTTGCCCAACGTATTTAAACAGAACAGTCATGTCCCCCCTGAGCCTTCCTTCTGATAGACAAAACAAACCACAGTCTACTAGTCTCTCCTCATAAGATAGGCCCCTCTGTTTTCCTGATCCTACCAGTAGTTCATCTCTGAACCTGTTCCAGTTTAGATAAATCTTTCTGGAACACAGGTGGCCAGCATTGAAGGCAGTATTTCACATGAGATCTTACTCAAGACTTGTAGAATAGCATCAATACTTCTCTATCTCTTGAAAATATCTCACTTAATACCTAATAATATCCAAAGGGGGAGCAGTGTTAGTCTAATTCAGCAAAACAAACAAGGAGTTCTGTAGTACTTGTAAAAACTAAAAAAAATATATAATTATAAATTTGTTAGCCTTTTAAGTGCCACAGGACTCCTTTTTTGTTTTACCTAATAATAGGATCACATTTCTCTAGGGCTATGTTTGCACTGGCTTAGTCCGGAATAATTTAACATATGGCTACACTAGGCTTTCCCTACTTTGAACTAGGAAATTTCGTAGTTCAAACAAAGGAATGCTTAGTTCAAACTTGTTAGTACCAGTGGTTAGTCTGGACTTAAGTGCTTCCGTAGTTCGAACTTTAGTTTGAACTAGGTACGATGTGGCCACAGACTAATGCTTAGGTCAACCTTAAGAAGCTTCAACTAAGCCAGTTAGTTTGAACTAACTGTGTGTTCTAGTTCGAACTAAGCATTAGTTCAAACTAGAACACGCAGTTAGTTCAAACTTATAAGCATGAGGTTATTTAGAATTAACCTGAGGTTAGTTTGAACTAACAAATTTGAACTTCCTGTGGCTGCTGTAGACGTAGCCTAGGAGACTTCTGATGAGCAACCCCAGCCTGCTGTGGCAGGGGGAATCCTTCTGGTTCAATTATAAATATTAAAATATAGAATAAACACAATTTAGAGTGATGTATTTGCTGTTAGACAAGCATCAGCTCCTCTCATCATGGTCCTGTGGCACCTTAAAGACTAACACATTTCTTCAGGTATAAGCTTTCATGGGCTCCAACCCACTTTGTCAGATGTATCTGACAAAGTGGGTTGGAGCCCAAGAAAGCTTATTCTTGAAGAAGTCTGTTAATCTTTAAGGAACCACAGGACTCTCATTGTTTTTGCTGTATACAAACTAACACAGTGACCCCTCTTGGACTTATTAAAGTACAGCAGTCTGAAAGTACTATCAGAAGAGCAGATCTCTCAAAGCTATGTCTTCTTACTTAACAGTTCTGCATCTTTGGGCAAGGCTGTGTCAATTGGCTACTGAGCTCCAAAGGAGCCAGAGAAAAACTGGTGGCTTTGGGACCTACAGCATGCAGACGGCATGATGGTGCAACATTTCCTCTTCTTCACCTCCAGCCTGGATAGCATTTATCTGCTCCCATCCCTGCTCTGCCCCTCTCTTTCTGAGCTGATGTGCATGTTAGAACATAGATATTTAGGCCTGTCTGTAAAGGCCTATGATCTTATGATTTTTTAAATATGTTCTTATTACTTAGCTAGTTAAAGGGGTAACAAAACCAACAATAAAAAGGCTCAAGTTTGTCTCTCCAGCTATTTGGCTTTAACTGTTCTGATTATCCATCTTATGCCTCTCTTGTCCCAGACTTTCACCAAGTTGTCTGTCACTTCACCAGATCTCGTTCTGCATTGCCCAGAGTGTTCATTTGTGTAAACAAAAAGTAACAAATTCACTTCTGTGATTATTCAAATCACATTTTTGGTTTCTGTTTGGGTAGGGATTTGTAAAGGTCCTTGCTCATGGTTTATAAATAGAAAGCAACAACAAGAAAACAAAGAAAAATAAAAAATAACCCATACCAGCTACCCAATGGTTTCGGATTTGTTGTAATTATATTTCCTAGATTCCAAGCGTATATGCCTGATACGCTAAAAAGCATTCAAGATACCTAATTTGTAGATAATAAGGATGAAATGTATCAATGGTTCATACACCTGACAAATGCTTTTTTTAGTTTTGTAAATCATATTAATAGTTGTTATATTGTCTAATAAAACAAACAAAGAAGGAGTCCGGTGGCACTTAAACACTAAGGCTATGTTCACACAGGGCAGGCTTGTTTCGAAACAACACATTTCGAAACAAGCTGTTTTGAAATAATATGTTATTTCGAAACAACTTATTTCACTGGACAAAAACAGTGTCCGGGGATTCCCGAGGGCGTGTCAGGGAATGCCCCGACATGCCCCCTGCCGGCGTGTCAGGCTGGGGATTCCGGCCCACGCTTACTCCGGCCCCGGCAGCGGCGGGCTGCAGCCGCGCGCCGGGGCCGCGCCTCCAGGTTGGGGGGCAGCAGGGGCTTTAAAGCCCCTGGGGTGAAGTGCCCCGCTGCCCTCTCCTGGCGGGTGCTTCAGGGGGCTGCAGGCACCCACCGGGTGAGGCGCAGGGCCGCGCCTCACTCTGCTGGTGCCTGCAGTCCCCTTCAGGCACCGGCGGCGTGCGGCACAGCTCCGCGCCCCCCCGCGGAAACCCCTCAGCCCCCTGGCCAGGGTGCTGAGGGGGGGCTGCCCTTCCTCCCAGGGTGCTTAGCACCCTGGGAGGAAGGTGACATGTTGTTTCGGAACGCTTTGTTCCAAAACAACATGTCCGAACAGGGCTGTTTCGAAACCTCTGGTTTCGAAACAACCCTGTTTCGACAGCCAACGAGGTTTAGGTTGTTTCGAAAGCAGCACGGCCATTTCGAAAGAAGCGGTTTGCTTCTTTCGAAATGGCCGTGCGTCGTGTGGCCATGCCACTTCTTATTTCGAAACAACCTCTGTTGTTTCGAAATAAGAGTGCTGTGTGAACACAGCCTAACATATTTAATTTTTGCATGAACTTTCATGGGAGAAAATCCCACTTAATTTGTTAGTCTTTAAGTGCCACAGGACTCCTTGTTTGTTTGTTTTACTGAACTAGACTAACATGGCTACACCTCTGGATATTTCCTAATGTTCTTGTCAATCTGCTCCTTTTAAAAAGTAACTGATAAGAAGATATGTGCTACACATTAATTAACGCTGCTGATGGTAAACCATGAAAAGTGAAGGATGTTGTATCTGTCACTGCAGTTGTTGCCAGATTGAAAGAGTCTGGAAAATGGCTGTTTATCTGTTGTACCAGCCTTCGAGCCAAGTTGTGCACTCAGGAATAAAACTGTGCACAAGACAAATTTAATCAGAACCCAGAACATCATAGAGGTTCAGAATGTTTTCAATGGTCTCATCTCTTCATTTCCACAGGTCTCTATTTACAGGTGAGACTATTGGAAGTCTATGGTTTGGGACTTCTGCCAGAAACATCCACAGTGATGACTGTATACAGCAGCAGTTCTCAACTGCTGTGTCACAACACCAAAGTGTGTTGTTGCACAGCAACTGAGTGTGTGGCTGTGAATCAGCTCCCCACCAAATTTCCCCCTGACCTTACCCGAAAGAAACCTCTGTGGAGGTCATTTGGTGATAAGAGCTGCCACCAAAATTCTGAGTGGTGGCAGCATCTGTGGGGCAGCTAGTTTTTGCAGCAAGGGGAGCTGCTCCTCAAGTCTCCTGCCACTGAAACTGGCTGTGGAAGCAAATTTTTTTCAGCAGCTTGGGCCACTTTAATTTGAGTCCCTGCTGAAAGTGCTGGCTCTGGAGAGAATCTCGGTGGCATGGGGAGTCTCAGCAGTGGTGGGCTTTACAGAACTGGAGCACCCTTGTGTTGCATACGGTTGGGAGAACTCCCCAACATGTTCTGACACTAAAAAGGTTGAGAACTCCTGGTACACAGGTTTCTCCATACATATATTTGTTCCTTCAACATTCCTGCTCTTGTTTTCAAAAACAAAAATCTAGACTGTTGGATGTATCATTACTTGAAACAACTGACCATATTACCTTCTGGAAATTATATTTTCTAATGTGCATAATTACGGATGTTTTGAAATCCTAGGAACCTGACCTATTGTCCACTGTATTGGAGTCAGCATATTTAGGACTGAATTTTCAGCTGTGATGGAGTATTGCTCAGCACAGCTAAGACAAAAGAAAAATGACTCAAACACTTTTCTGACTGTATCCCTCCCTAAATCTGGAGTGTGGTTAGGGTCAAACCTGTCCACACAACAAGTTAAAGCAGCCCAGAGCTGCTGTAACTTGCATTGGATTGTAAAGGCACAAAGGGACTTTAGCAAGGATCTGGCTCTAATTTCTAGTCTTACTCTTACACTGACTTCCTGTGACATGTGTGACAACATGGTGGATGGTGGGATTAAAATGAATTAAGGTATTTTTATTTAAACAGATTTTGGAATGGATAGTCAGTTTAAAATGGACAGACCTCTTAACTGCACTGCCCAAACCACCTTGTCCTATTTAAGAGAGTACAGTGTGTTAGTTTATTATTAATTACTGTTGCCATTATTTGTACTAAAGTAGTGCCTCCAGCCAGATTGGGAGCACACTGCCCAGAGCTGCCCAGACAGATAGCATGAGATAATCCCTATAGAATTTACAACTTTAAAGACAAAACACAAGACAAATGGGTAGAGGGTTGAATGGGAGGACAGAACAGGGTAAAGTAAATCAAGAATGTTTTGGAAAAACCAACTGTGTGCATAATCATTGGTGTAATAAACTGATCAATATCAGTAATCTCAACTCCTCACCTGTTTAGCTGTTATGAGATGGCACTGTTCTGTAGGCATCATAGATCTGAAGTAGAAAAAAGCAGTGGTGTTTACAGATTAAATTACAAGATTCAAATCCCACTTGTATGTGCTTTGAGGAAATGTGAAAATTAAGGTCCGCATTCTGCCGGGTTTACATGTAAAACCCAGTTAGTCTCTCTGAGGGTTTATGTGTCCTGCCACACAGGGTTGGTATAAAAGTGTTGCTCTGCACCTAGTAATTAGGAGAAGTAAAAAGGATCTTGAGGAATGTTCACAGTTACTAAATGGTTCAGCAACAGATCCTGCAGAAGAGAAATGCCCCAAATACTAGGGCAACAAACGGACAGGTGCTAATTTAGAAAAAAATACTTTCTCCAAATATATATAGTTAAAAATCAACATAATCACATTTGTCTCTGTGAAGATTACATTGTTTTCAGATCATTAAATTACAAATATATCTTCTGTATATTTTAGTAATGCAGCCATGTATTGTTTGATTGATAACAAATGCACACAAAAATGCACCAATATTTCATAAGAGAAGTCAGAAATGCATAAAGTAGGGGTGTTTCACATTTAATTTTAAAAGAAAAAACAAGTGACCCTGCTTCTCCACTATCTCGCAGTATCTGTAGTCATGTCAACATTGTAAAGTGAGGCCAGGATGCAGAATAGTAGCATTCTGACATTATCTATAGGACACCTATCACCCCAGGCCTTACAATAGCTAATAACATAGAACTGAAACACAGACAATGTAGTTCAATGTATGTTAAAGAATGATCCAAAGAAACACTAGCTAAGAAGAATGTGAAACAGTATTGACTGTCTATTAAAAGGTTTCCACAATTGTATACAGGTGTATATTTTGATGGAAAGGGCACTCCACGTTCCATTGAGCTTTGTCCATTGCAATATGACAAAATATATATAAAGATTCCTCTCTCACTCCTATGGGTGGTATGTGTCTTCCTCAACCTTGGGTCCTCTACCAGAGGCCTGGGAGTTTGAGGGTTCTGCGCAGTATCTTAGCTGTTCCTAGCACTGCACTCTTCTGGACAGAGAGCTCTGATGTTGTTCCTGGGATCTGTTGGAGCCACTCTCCCAGCTTAGGAGTCACAGCCCCGAGTGCTCCTACCACCACTGGGACCACTGTGGCCTTTACTTTCCACATTCTCTCTAGTTCCACTTTCAGGCCCTGGTACTTCTCCAGCTTCTCATACTCCTTCTTCCTGATGTTGCTGTCACTTGGCGCTGCTACATCTATCACCACCGCTGTCTTCTGGTCCTTGTCTATTACCACGACGTCTGGTTGATTGGCCAGTACCTGCCTGTCCGTCTGGATCTCGAAGTCCCACAGAATCTTAGCCCTGTTATTCTCCACAACCTTCTGTGGAATCTCCCATCTGGTCTTGGGAGGGTCTAGCCCATACAACCGTGCAGATGTTCCTGTACACAATGCCAGCTACTTGGTTGTGCAGTTCACTGTATGCTGTTCCTGCCTGTATCTTACATCCTGCCACTATGTGTTGGACTGTCTCTGAGGCCTCTCTGCACAGTCTGCACCTTGGGTCCTGTCTAGTGTGGTAGACCCCTGCTTCAATGGATCTGGTGCTCACTGCCTGTTCTTGTGCTGCTATGATCAGTGCGTCAGTGCTGTCTGTTAGTCCAGCCTTTTCCAGCCACTGGTAGGATTTCCCAATGTCAGCCACCTCAGCTATCTGTCGATGGTACATCCCATGCAGGGTCTTGTCTTGCCATGGCACTTCTTCTGCTTGATCTTCCTCCCATGTCTGCTGCTGCTGCCTCAAGCATTCTCTCAGCAGCTCATCTTTGGGTGCCATCTTACTGATGTACTCCTGGATGCTCTGGGTTTCATCCAGGACAGTGGCTTTGACACTCACCAAACCCCGCCCGCCTTCTTTCCGGCTGGTGTACAGTCTCTGGGTGTTGGAATTGGGGTGGAAACCTCTGTACATTGTGAGGAGCTTCTGGGTCTTCACATCGGCAGCCTCCATGTCCTCCTTTGGCCAGCTCACTATACCAGCAGGGTATCTGATGCCTGGCAGGGCGTACCTGTTGATGGCGTGGATCTTGTTCTTCCCATTGAGCTGGCTCTTCAGGACCTGTCTTATCCTTTGGTGGTACTTGGATGTCGCTGTCTTCCTTGCCTCCTCATCGTGGTTCCCATGTGACTGTGGGATGCCAAGGTACTTGTAGCTGGTCTGTATGTTTGCTATGTGGCCTGCTGGTAGTTCCATCCCATCAGTCTTGACTACCTTCCCTCTCTTTACTACCATCCGGCCACACTTCTCCAGTCCGAATGACATCCCAATATCCTCACTGTAGATCCATGTCAGGTGGATCAGTGAGTCAATGTCTCGTTCATTCGTAGCATACAGCTTGATGTCATCCATGTAGAGGAGGTGGCAAATGGTAGTTCCGCTCTTGAACTTGTATCCATATCCAGTCCTTGTGATTATCTGGCTGAGAGGGTTCAAGCCAATGCAGAACAGCAGCGGGGACAGCGCATCACCTTGGTATATGCCGCACTTGATGGCCACTTGTGCAAGCTGTCTTGAGTTGACTTCCAGTGTTGTCTTCCACAGTCCCATTGAGTTCTTGAGGAAGGTCCTTAGTGTCCTGTTGACTTTGTATAGCGCCAGACATTCACAGATCCATTTGTGCGGCATTGAGTCATAGGCTTTCCTGTAGTCAATCCAGGCCATGCTCAGATTGGTCTGTCTAGACTTTGAGTCTTGGGCGACTGCTCTGTCTATGAGCAACTGGTGTTTTGAGCCTCTGGTGTTGTTCCCAATGCCCTTCTGAGCTGTGCTCAGGTACTGGCCCATGTGGTCCTGTAGCTTGGTGGCTATGATGCCTGATAGGACTTCATGTTGTGGGGAGGCAGGTTATTGGCCGGTAGTTGGACGGTGCTGTTCCCTTGTGGGGGTCTTTCATGATCAGCACTGCCATTCCTTGTGTTAGCCAGTCTGGGTGGGAGCCTGCTGTTAGCAGCTGGTTCATCTGTGCTGCTAGGCATTCATGCACTGCTATTAGTTTCTTTAGCCAGTAGGTGTGGATCATGTCCAGGCCAGGTGCTGTCCAGCTCTTCATGTTCTTGACCCGCTGTTGGATGTCGGCTACTGTGATGGTGACTGGTTCCTGTTCTGGGAGATTGCTGTGGTCTCTTCTCAGGTCCTGCAGCCACTTTGCACTGGTGTTATGAGTCTTCTCTTTCTCCCATATGTTCTTCCAGTACTGTTCAGTTTCTGCTGTTAGTGGCTCTGCTGTTATTGTGTTATTGCACTGCAGTTGGGAGTACACCTTGGATGGTTCTGTGGAGAACAAGGCATTTATCTTTATGGCCTCTGCTTCTCTAGTGTATCTCCTTAGCCTGGTAGCCAGTACTGTGAGCCTTTGTTTAGCAGTCTCTAGGGCTTCAGACGGAGTCAGGCCCTGTATTTTTTTCAGTAGCCGAGTCTTATCCTTAATCTCTACACCCTTCTGTAGTTCCACCAGCTGACTAACTTCTCTCCGGGTTGCCTTGATCTTATCCTCCAACCTCATTTTCCAGGGGGGGTATGTACTGTTGTTCTTTTTGATCGTGTAGCCAAGCATCTCCAGGATTACAGAGGCTGTAGCATTGGTTTGAGTTATGGTGGTAGTAGGAATTGTCATTAGGGCTCTATTGGCATCTTCTAGCATACTATCTGATAGTACTTCTCCAACAAACCTTGGTAATTGGTCTCGAGGGTTGACTGTAGCTAGTTTATCCATGATCTTATGCCTCATATCAGCTGCTGTGCTCTGTAATGGAGGAGGCAGTAGTGAAGTTCCAGCTTCAGGTGTTGGCTGCACATCTAGTTGTTCTTCTGGGTCTTCTTCTTGAGTCTGGGATGTAATGTGGAGTTGGTCTATCTCAAGTTGTGAGAGCAGCTTGCCTCTTTACTATGTTGAAATGTTGGGTAACTAGCTATTTCTCAGTTAGCATGGATGTAGGTGTTCCATCCATCCATCCATCCATAGTTCCCACATACGTTTCATATATCCCCTCTCATTAGGTCTACTGTTGTAGTAGCATTCCATCAATTCCACGTTCTCTTTTCTCATCCATGCATGGGTTCTTCCAGTAGCCCACTTATCATCAGATTGTCCTGGTTCCCCAACATCTGGCACAGACCTTGTTAATCCAGGCAACATCCAAGCTAGCATGACTCTCCTAGTTTGTGTCACTCTCATATTCGAGGTAGGTAAGGGAGGTGGTCTTTTTGCTCAAGGACCCCTACTGGGAAAGTAGACAGATATCTACCAGGATTTGAACCCCAGTCTCCTGAATCAGGGGGCATTACTTTTAACCACTGCAGCGTGCTTAAGCGCTATGCTATCCAGTCACCCTATAGCTAGCTAGCTATATATATATATGACAGATGACATTCATTTAACTACTGTTATGCTTTGCTAAATATAGAGACTTCAAGTAAAAGAAAAACTTGTCTCTGACATAGGAGGAACTTTCAAACTGAATAAATAAACTTTTCCTCTTTTGAATAAAAGTAGATGTCATTAACTTGGCTCATGATATACTGACTGAGAACTGAGAGACACACAGGAAAGAATGTGATTAAATAGCTTTTCATTTGGTACATTGTTTATGTATTCAGCTTTGATGATAATGCTCCCAAAGACAATCAATCACTGATTTTAATTTGCTTTATTGTGTTACAGCCAGAAAAAGAAAAAAGTGAATTAAATGTAGCAGTTATTTAGCCATTCCCTTGCATTTTAAAATATTGCAAATGGAACATACACATATATTAGTGTTACTAAAATGTGAAATTAAGCAATAAGACTTAACAAGCAATGTACTCTTGGGGCCTTCTTAATAATAAATTTGAGATGGAAAAGAGATGGGGTTGTCTCATTCACCTGTCTATTATATATTTGAGGTGCAGTAGGTGGTCACTGATGACATTCATTTATATAGTGTGCAACTGTGTGAGGAACTGCACAAAACAGAGTGAGACCTTTCTGCTGTGAATTTTACAAGCAGAGATGAGACATAAAATAGATTGAATGGGGTGGGAGAAAAGAGAATACAGTTGAGGAGCACAAGGTAGGAATGATTCCCCGAAGAAGCAGGTGTGAAGGAGGAAAATGCTGCAATGATGTCTATAAACTCCATTCAGAACTGAGGAAAGAAGGGATCAGGAGTCTTTCCCACCTACAGACAGAACAGCCTGCCCCTGTGCAGCTGCCCACATTCCAAGCCATGTAAAGAGGCACCCACAGCAGGGGCTCCTAAGGGAAATGAAGCCTAATATAAGAGAAGGGGAATACCAGAGGGAGGAAAGACAGAAAGGCTTGCCGCAGCAGGACAACAGCTCTGCTTCAGGCAGCTTCCCAGAGCACTATTACAGGGTAGTGGTATACTAGTAGAGCCAAGAAAGGAAATGCTTAACCAAAGAATGTCCCACAATAAACACAAGCCAAGACATGAAGCCCTATGAGCTCAGTGATAGAGCACCAAGAGATACCACCAAGCATGGGGACTTATTTGTGTCTGCAGAGCTGCCTTGCAGAAAAGGGAGGAAGAGGACAAAACACAACCCTACCTCATTCCCTTCCTTTGCTGAACATGGGTGGACTGTGGAATTAAACTGACTTTTGAAATGGATCACAGACTCACAAGTACAGCAACATCAGGGACAATGACAGCTGTTGCAATGGATGGCAACCCACCAACAACAGGTGCTACTATGGGTGTCTAAGATAACACATGGTGCTGTTTTGCAGGAACTTGCAGTTGCAGGAACCAGCCCCCACCCTAAACAAGGGATCCCCTGCACTCCTACAACCTCCAGGATGACAGCTGAGGACAACCCCAAAACCTTCCTAACCACCTTTGAAAGAGTAGCCATGACACTGAAGTGGCCAGAGGGCAACTGATCTCACCCCACTTCTCATTGGGGAAGTCCAAATGGTTTACAGGGGCCTTGCAATACAGCAGCACAGGACTATGTACAGGTCTTATCAATGTCCCATCTCATGCTTGCTCAAGAGTGGAGGCCTGCAGCAGTGCCATAGGAAATGGACACAGTTGCTGGGCAACAAAAGTCAAACCCAACAATCTGTTGCTCCAATGGACAAGATTGCTGGTCTCAGGATTGCCCCTAAATGGTGTGTAATTTTGGGCAGGTCTAGGTTGGAGAGACAAGGGTCCATAAGAAGAGCCAGAGAAAACTTAACCCCCCCCCCAGAGATGGAGGGTCAAAAGACCCTTGATCTCATCAACTGTGGGTGTGACCAGACCTTTTTCTGGGAACGGGTGACCACTACAGCAGGAAGACCAAAGGAGGTGGTAATCTGAAGTAAGTGTATCCATGGTGTCATATAATCATATCCCAGCACCCCAGTAAGGTTGAACATGAATGGATGTGAAGGCTAGCTGAGGGTATGTGTCTCACCAGACCTCCCCAATCCTGTGTTACTGGGCTGAGACTACCCATATTTCTCAGAGCTCTTACAGATACTCCCCCTAAGACTGAAGCCTGAAGATGGTGACTCTGGGGAGACATCTGGGGTCCTGTTCCCATTTAAAGACCCTAATCTCCTTATCTCATGACCCAAAACAACAAAATCCCAGAAGTGAACAACAAGGAGGAAAGGAAGGGAAGTAAAAGCAGCAAGCAAGTCCATGGGAATGCTGGAAACCTAAATGACTGGGCTGATGGGGGAGAAAGATGACTCTAGGGAAGGAACATCTGTGGGACCAAGCAACCAACCTCCCTGGCAACTTGACCTAGAGAAGCTAACTGACTTCTCAGAGTTCTGGGTTGAGCAAAGGGGTAGTGAGATCTTGAGCTGAACCATCAAACAAATACTGGAGATGAAGAAGAGGTGGGTCCACTGAAAGCATGACAATACCTGCCTTTTGCCCTCAGAACAGATTTGTTTGAAATTATGGGAGCACCTAGAGATCATTGGTGCATATACAGAAGAAAACCTCAGGGAAGCACAACTGTAGCAATAGCAGCAATACAATAAAAGGGCACAAACATGTCTCTTCCAGCCAGGTGACTTGGTCCTGCTGTTGCTCTTCAACTCCAAGCTGAAATTAATGGCCAAGTTGCAAAGCCCCTATGAGATGATAAAACGAGTAGGAGCAATGAACTACTTAATCAGGCAACCTGGTAAAAAGAAGGAACAACAGATATATCATGTAAAGCTACTGAATTCCTGGAGAATCAAATCACCTAGAGGAACCAGAACCAGGACCCCCAAGCCAAAGACTATCAAGAAAAAGGATCGGTGTCCCTTCACCTGACTTTGAGCCAAGAAGAGAGGAAACAGAAGACCCAGCTAGTGGCAGCATTCCCACAAGTATTCTCAACCCTACCAGGAAAGACACTCTTGGTGTAACATGAAATCATGATGAAACCAGGTAAAGTGACATGGGAAGGAAGACTTTGACCTATCTTCAATAGGCTGAAGGGAACCATCGAAGGGGAGGTTAGGAACATGCTGAAGTTCAATGCAATAGAAGAATCCAAGAGTAACTGGCAAAGCTCCAAAACCAGATGGCTGACTACATTTTTGTATTGGTTTTCAGAAGGTGAACATGATCTCTGAGTTTGACACCTGCTCCATGCTACAAATGGATGAACTATTGGACCAACCAGGGAGTTCAACATATCACTTCTTTAAATTTCACAAAAGGCTATTGGCAAATTCCCTTGACACCAGAGTCTCATAAGAAATTGGCCTTTTCTGCAGCTCCTGGTCTATTCCAGTCCAGGACCATGCTCTTTGGTTTACACAGGGTAGCGGCTACGTTCCATCATTTGATGGACCGATTACTTCAGCCACACACTCAATACTCAGTGGCATATTTAGCCAATGTCATAATCAATTGTATGGACAGGGAATTCCTCATAGATAAAGTGGCTGCCATCTTTTGTTCACTAAACAATGTGGAGCTAACAGCAAACCTCACAAAATGTGCAGCAGGAAAAATGAAAGCCTGTTACCTAGGACACAGAGTGGAAAGAGACCAAGTCAGCCTACTGATAGGTAAGGTCTATACCCTACAGGCCTACAAGACCCTTATGACCAAACATCGGCTATGTCTACATTTTGGAGCATTTTTTGAAAAAAGTAATTTTGAAAAAATTATTTTGAAATATGTTCAAAATAATTATCTTGAAATAACTTTTTAAAAAAATCCTATTTCAGGAGAATGGTCTGGGGACTGTTTGTTACCCCGAAATACCATGGCTTTTTTTTTCTGAAAAAGAAAGTCTACACCAGACTTTGTTTTTTAAAAAAAAAGCAAGCCAATGAAAGAGATAGAGAGGATATTTCAGAAAAAAAAGCCTTTTCCATGCCTGGGGATGGCTTTTTTCGAAAAAACTACCCTGAAAAAAGCTTTTTTTTTTTCCAAAAAATAATGAGGTTTAGCAATCCCAAAAAAGTGTCCAGTATTCCGAGATACCAGAGTGCTTTTTCAAAAAACCTAAACTGACCAGCTTTTTTGAAATAAAAAGCCTTTTCTAGGGTAGCTTTTTCAAAAAAAGCCATCCCCAGACACAGAAAAGGCTTTTTTTTGGAAATATTCTCCCTATCTCTTCCATTGGCTCGCTTTCTTTTGAAAAAGAAAGTCTGGTGTAGACTTTCTCTTTCGGAATAAAAAAAGCTGTGGTATTTTGGGATAATGGACTGTTGTCCCGAAATAGCATTTTTCAAAAAAAAAATTTTCAAGATAAGTATTTCAAAATACTTATCCCAAAAAATATTTTTTCAGAAATGCTGGGGAATGTAGACATGCCCATGAGGTGCATACCTTCCTTGGTTTGGCAGGCTATTTCTTCAAGTTCATACCACACTTCACTACAATAATAGCCCCACTGATCAGTTCAACTAAGGATGCCACACCCTGGTGAATACAGTAGATGCCTGACTGGGAAGCTGTTTTCCAAAAACTCAAAACTCTGTGAACAGCCAGTACTATACAGCTTGACTGTGAAAAGGAGTTCATATTGTAAACAGATGCATCAGCAGCTGGGCTGGGGAAGTTCTCTTTCAAGAAATCAGTGGAGACGAACACCCTATAGTCTAAATCATCCAGAAACTCTTCCCTTGAGAGAAGTTGTACTCAGTAATAGAAGAAGAATGCTTGGTTACTAACTAGGTAACAGCAAGTTTATGTTACTACCTACTGGGAAATGAGTTTACCCTGGTTGCCAATCATGCACCCCTACATTGGCTAAATGTGACAGATGCAAACCTCAGGGTTATCAAGTGGTACATATTACTAGAACCATACACCTTCCAAAGACAAAACCAGACTGGGAGACTACATGTAATGCAAGTTTTGACAAATGTATGTTTCTGGTCATCACGGCAACCAGTTTTAGTTGCTTGTTGCCTAACTCCACTGCAGAAATATAATGGAAGAGTCTCCTCTAGCAACCAAAAGTAAAGTTGCTGGCACCTAGCTTTGATTCAATTTTGTCCACCTCTGATGTAAAGAAGACTTCCTGTCCAGGGGGATGGCCTGTGCCAGAAAAGACCAAGAATCGGTCTTGCAGTGGAAAATATGTAAAGGGGTTTATAAGCTGTATCTAGAACTTAGGCAGGGAGGGGAAAGAAACCTTTGCTACCTACAAAAGAACACTGGCGCTCAGGTGCAGCTGCCAGAGGTGCCAGCCATGGAGATAGGCACCTAGAACTAGATCTCATATGGAAAACAAACTTCAGTATAGAAGGAGAGGAATTCCAGAAGGAGGGAAAACAGAAAGACTTGGGGCAGTAGACAGAGAACAGCTCTGCTTCTGGCAGCCTCCCAGAGCAGTACTACAGAGCAGTGATATGCTTTACCAGAGAATGCCACAGAACAGAGACAAGCCGTGAAGTCCTGTGAGCTCAGCAGAGAACACCAACAGACACCACTAGGAGCCTGTGACATTTGCAGACAAGAAATGGGAAGCTAATTTACAAGCAGTAGGCTGCACTATAGACTGTATGAAGCTGAAAGTGGGAAAAGAAGACAAGGATCTGGAAAAGAGTTAAGAGATGGATATTGCAGTGACTAGACTGAAATAACTCTTTGAAATATTGTGATTTGACAGATTATGACAAGCTGTAGGCTTGATAAGCAAATTCATTTACTGCCTCTACAGCTTATCAGTCACCATGTCCACTTGCATCCTGGTTTTTTAGCTGTGTTTTCATACAGGCATTTTGTTTGTGTTGCTTTTGGGAATAGACCATACTCCTCTGTAATTGTTTTTAGAGACTCCAGGATTTGCTGCGTTGCATTTGTAGGTGTAGCAAAGAGTAATGTGTCATCAACCTATCAGAGGTAAGTTAAGAAGTATCTACCTTTGGATATCCTAGCTCTTTCCACTTTGTCAAAACCTTCCAAGGCTTATCTCATAATAAATTTTGTGTATATGCTTAAAAATCTTGGGACAAAATACACTCTTGTTTCACATCTTGCCTAGTGGAAAACCACTTACTGTTGCTCTTGATACTGTGGTTTGTTGGTGATGGTGGAGACTTCAGAGGAGTTCAATGAGATGCTCTGGAATGCCTGTGAGTCAATATATAACAAAGACAATTAGGTTGGACAGGTTCAATTTTTCTTAATAGTTAATGAAGCACATAATCAGAGAGTGATGGTACTCTCTGCATTTTACAGTGGTGTGATGGATATTAAAGATTTGGCATGTGTATTCAGTTCTCTCCAAAAGCAGCTTCTTGTAGTTCCAGTTCTGCTTCCATCTTTGCTTTCCTGATGTCTTAGATATGTACAACAGAACTCTGCTTGTGTGTGATATTGGGAAGATGGTGTGATTAGTGCAGTGTTATGTCTCCCTTCTTCATAAAGGGAGAAAAATTCCCTTTGGCCAGTCTTCTCACCAATTTCTAAGTATCCGTAAATCATCATACATTTTCCACATAATATCAGAACTATATTTGCCAATCTCTTTTAACAGCACTGTAGGCAAATCATCTATCCCTGGTGTTTTCCCAGGTCTCATTTTCATGATATCAAGAGCTGCTTTCTCTTGCAGGGTTGATGGTTTCAGCTTCATATTCTCTTTCCATTTATTGTATTATGAATTGGTCTTGTGAGGCTTGCAAGCTGGCATAACAATCTCTTCACCTGTGTTTAATATAGTTACCCTCAGTGAGGACTCTGGCATCATGCTCATGTTCAATTAGAAAAAAAACATTTTCATAAGAAGTGCCACAATTATGAACATGCCTTTTGTATTATTACTCTTCAGTTTTCAAGTTCCATATGTTTTGCCCTTATATATTTACTCAACTTGACTAGTCTGCCTTTGAATCTGTTTGCTCAATTCTTTATATGTCCTTCTACATTCTTTCATCTCCAAGCAATTCTCTGTCACTCTGCATCATTCTTCTGTCAACTCAAACACCTCAGTTAACCACGGTGCAGTCTGACCACTACTCTCTTTCCCCTTTACTTTGACTTTTAGAGATACAAAAGAAAAGAGTTGCAGAACTAGCTATATTTTTTATCTTGTATTTGAACACCCATGCTTACTTTTTAAAAAGTGATTTTACTGTTTCCTACCCTCTGAATCTATACTTTCAAATCTTGAAAGCTTTTGTAAACTTGCTCCTTTTAGATTTGGTATGATTTCAATAACCTTGCTAACATGATGCTACTTATTGTTTATAAACCACAAACATGAAGTATTTGAGTTGCAAACAAGGATTTCAACATAGAATCATATAAAATACAGGACTGGAAGGGACCTCAGTAGGTCATCTAGTGTAGGCCCTTGTGCTGTGGCAAGGCTAAGTATAATCAAGAGTAGACATCCCTGACGTGGGTTTGGTCCAACAGTTCTTCCTTTGGTCTGTGCTCCAAACAAACTTTTTGACACCACTTCCAGGATTTCCACTGTCTACAGAGCTTTCACCTGACTAACCTTCCAATGATAGGGTTGACTGTAATTGTTTGTCCCCAAGCCACTAATCTGGAGACCAAGCAACCTATTTGAAACTGGAGTCCTACAATTAGCAACAGAAGGGCTGTGTTTCAGAACCTGGACTCCAGCCCCAGCTTGAACATCTACACTGCTCTTTTTAGCCCTGAAGCATGAGCATGAGTCAGTCGACCCTGAGTCTCAGATTTACTTTCACAGATCTTCCTTTTACCATGTAGATACATCCGGAGACAGTGTGAGACAGCTATTGAAGAGATTGTCATTAACATTTTCTGTTTGAGGGATTTAACTAAGAATACCAAAAAGAAATGGGAAAACATGTCTATATTTATTAAATTGCAGCAATGATCTAAGTCAAATGAGTCTAATCCATGAGACACTTTTGTATGATCTTTAAAAATCACTATTCTATGTCTCATTTTATAGTCTAATGTAGGGGTCTCAAACATGCCTCCTATGGCCCCTGATAACCCCCAGAATCCTGGGACTCCCACCTTTTCAACCTTGGAGTTTTCAAATGCTGAGCCTCTCTGAAGAGGGAGGCCAAGCAGCTTCACCTCCCCCCTGCGTTATCAGCCACTGACAGGGAGGAGCTGAACTGCTGCCTGGGTCCTTAGCTGCCCTATTCACATGCACCAGCTGGTCAAGCAGCTGAAACAGCCTGAGCAGTCAGTGGCCCGGGGTCGGGGGGGGGGGAACGGCCTTAAACCAGGGTGGCCTGAGCCATTGGGGACGATTCACAGGGGGCTTCATTCTGGGGGAGCACCAGAAAGCCCCACCACTAGCCACAGCATGGCCCCCCCCGGCTTTCCCTGCTGCCGGTCCCAGCACAGGCTGGGGGTGTTTCCCCCCAGGAGGGTGGGGTAGTGTTTTTTCTTCCCCCCGTCCCAGTGCTGCTAAATTCTGGCAGGCAGGGGATGTTTTCTCCTCTGCCGGCCCCACTCAACCAAATTCAAGTGGGCAGGTGGGTGGGGGTTGTTTCCCCTTCTGCCAACACCAGGGCGGCTAAATTTGGGTGGGCAGGGTCCCATGCCAGCCCCACCAGAGCCAAATTCGAGTGGGCAGGGGGTGTTTCCCACTCTGCCAACCCCAGCGTGGCCAAATTTGAGCAGGTGGTGGGGAGGGTGTTTCCCCCACCACTGTCCCCAGGGCCAGGCAGGGGGCGGCTTATTTACGGTCCTGTGGAGGGCTCTGACCAACCTGTTTGCAGCCCGTCCTGGCATGTGGCTGCTCTCCTCTCCTCCTGGCTTGGGGATACATGTAGCCCCCTCTTTTTAAAACAAAAAAACCCAAAAATCTTCTAAAACAATTTAATTGTATTTAAAAAACTAAAACCTTTATAAAAATTTAATTTCAGTTAAATTTAATTCAATTGTAATAAATCAAACTGCAATTAATTTATTTCAATTAACATCAATTTGAATTCACTAAATTAAATTTTAATTTAATTTTAATTAAATTAACCGGTGGCCCTTCAGGGTTTGAAAAAGTATATTTTTTGCCCTCAAACCAAAAAAGATAGGGAACCACTGATTTATAATGTAAAATTTTAAGTCTGTTTGTTTACTCTTTGTCTTTTTGATGATTTTGCCATCTTGAATGGAAACAATTCTAAAAGGAAATGTGTTTTGGCTTTGGAAAGACAGTCAAAATTAGCACAGACTTCATGTTACAGTTACAAAAAAGTTAATAAATTGACTTTTATTAGCATACTATATTACTCTTCATTTTTTACTGTACTTCCACATCATTGTATGAAAAGGTTTCAGTGGTGTGGCCCTTGGACCAATATCCTAGTCCTCATGCGGCCCTTGAGGTGATTTGAGTTTGAGACCCCTGGTCTAATGTAATCTTTGAATAATTAGGTTTGTATGGCCCTTATTTTAGAAAGTAGCCAACCATTTTTTATTCCCAAAACAAAAATTATTTTCTGTAATCTTGCTTCTCCCCACTTTAGTTTTCCAACACCTTCTTTAAAAACCTGCTATTTATTTAGTCTATTCCTATTTGGGTTGCTTTTGAATAATGCCTAGTAATTTTCTCCTGAGCGAGCAGCAATTGTCTAAAAATTATAAGAGCAATCTTAGTTATGACAAGCCAGAATAGCTGATAGTTTCTTTTCCAGGCTTGATAGCTGAAACCCAGTATGTGATGAGTTGCAAACTGTAAGTGGGAAGAAAATGGATTAAGTAGAGAGGAGTCAGTACTTAAATAAAGGAGCCTGCCATTAACAAGAATGTTTTTCTCACATCAGAGAAGAGAATTGTCTGCTTCTACTCTAGCTGCCTGGCCAAAAAAAAAGACAGCAATAAAGTCAGCCTCTGGGTTTGTTTTTTCATATCATACAACTGAGTGTTTTAATATCACCCTCATTTTGGAAGCTATCAGGCTTTTCAGTACATTGTCACAGTACCTTTTAAGATGAACTGCAAGAATAGAGCACAGCTGATTGAGAAGAGAGGAGGCATGGCCAGTGATAAAGAATCATATTGTTTTGGCAGTTGTCACCAGGTGGCACTGTTACAGTCTTCCAAGTTCTTTTTTCTTTGCATGTCAGCAAATGAACAGTTTGGGGATGATACGATCACAGAATCACAAAAATGTAGAGCTGGAAGGAAGTCATCAAGTCAAGTACTTTGTGCTGAGGAAGGATCACGTAAACCTTCAAGACCATCCCTGACAGGGGTTTGACCAGACAGTTTTTTAAAACCTCCACTCCTGGAGAGTCCATAACCTTCCTTTAAAGTCTATTCCAGTGTTTAAGTGTCCTTATAATTAAATATTAGGACAATCTTTATAACTTAACTATCCCTTGCTGTAAATCAAGCTGTGTACTTCTTGTTCTTCCTTCTGTGAACATGGAGAATAATTGGTTACCATCTTCTTTTTAACAGCTCTAACATATCTGAACACTGTTATAAGGTCCCAACCCCAACTCTGCTTATCTTCTCAATCCTAAACGTGCGCAGTTTTTAGTTATGCGAGGTTCTGGTGGAGGAAGTCAGGAAAACAGCAGGCAAGTTTCCTCTCTGCCTTGGTTTCTGATTGGAGTCAATTTCTTTAATATTTGTATTGAAATAGTACCTAAATACCCTAGTCACAGATGAAGGACTCATGTTAGACACATAATAAAAAGGCAATACACATTTCTGAGACAGAGTTGCTCCCTGGGAACCAAATATTAGCACTGGACTCAGAGTCCCAGAAGATGGGAATGTCTTGGATGCTTTTTGAATACCTCTGTGCCAGGATTGTGTAATGTGTATAAATAAGGTAAGTTACACTGCGGGTATATCCAGACTCTGAACCACTGATTTCTCCTACACTGAGAATCCAGCTTGCAAGGTCCTCTCCTATTACTTAGCTAATAGGCAATGATATAAGTCCACTGACATGAAGCTACTGCATTGGATGCTTTGCAGTGAAAGCACTTACACTGTATTGTTTCTTTTGGAGAGAAGCTGTTTTTTTCCCCCCATTTCCCTTAAATCTTGCTGAGATCCTGAATGTCAAGAATGTTTTATAGAGCACCAAGTATTAGCCAAATGCTCCTTGATTTTCAAAATTACTGATTGATTCCCATGGTAAAATTCATATGAGTAAATTTTACACATAAGAAACAGGACAACAGTTTATAAGATTTGTAGACTATACAGGGTGTTGAAGTAATAATAATATTTAGAAAGCCAGATTATTTCTTATTTGACAAGGCCCCATATTGATCAAGCACCATCCTGCCTAAATATGAGTGCCACACTATTGAATTAATATCATGACTAGTATATTATGCCAGGGGAAAGAGACAAAATGGAGCCTCTCTCTAGCAATTTCATCAAGAACCAGTGCCAAACCTGACAGTCTTTCTTTGTTCTTTGTCTCAGCCTCCATTAGGCCAGGCAAAGAACAAATGTCAAAAATAGTTTTCATCATTTCTTTTAAACGTCTAATACAGATACGCTAGACACATTCTGGGGTACAAGTCCTGGTGCTAAAAGAGCCCTAGTTCAACAAAACAAACAAGGAATCTTGAGGCACTTTTAAAAACTAACAAATTTATTTATCCCCACTGGGATCTTCTCCCACAAAAGGTCATGAATAAATAAGTTTGTTAGTCTTTAAAAGTGCCACAGGACTCTTCCTTTGTTTTGCTGATCTAAATAAACATGGCTACCCTTTTGGAACTACCAGTAGTTCAAAAAGGTACTTAAATAGGTGCTAGTCCTATTGAAGTGAAAAGGATTAATTAAGCTTAAAATTTGGCACCTGTTTAAGGGCCTTGCTGAATGGTATGAGAATCTGTCAACGTTCTACAGAATTACAAGGTAGCATACCCACTAAATATTAAGAGATATAAACTATAGTTGTAAAATTAAAAAAAAAAAAATCAGTAAGTTTGGGTAGGAATGGACCTTAGCTAAAACCCTAAATCAAACTGCTCCTGAAATTCTGGATACGCACTACAGAGCTGCAGCATATATATGGCTTATAAAAGAAAAACACAGCTTTGCTATTTGTCCAAATAATATTTAAATATAGTGAATTCTGTGTTCATTCATTAATGTAGAAATACAGTACATAAATCTACTTGTTAAAATCCTCATTAAGCAATACTATAATCTCAACATAATTTTAAATTTAAATTTTTAATTTAAAATAATTTTAATTTTCAAATCACAGCCTATGCAATTTCACATCAGTATAAATATTGTCAGATTTAAAGGTCAGAATCAACATGACTAACTGAAGCTAAAATTTCTGGAAAATAGCTGTGTATTTAACTAAAAAGTGGGCCTGAACACAGTCAGCCTCTAATAGCATTAGAAAGAGTACCACAATTTAGATGCCTACTGACAGGAAATACTTTCATTCAAGGCTTAAGTCATCACAAAAAAATAGTATCATCCCATACATTCCCATGTGAAAAACCGTGTAGAAACTGTATATGGTATGTATGTTTATATATGCATATATCCACTCCCAATCTCATTAGTGGCCACTTAAACAGTCCAGAGTACTTGCCTTGAAAAGGTCAAGCAAAATGGTACTGAAACCTTAGGAAAACCTTAAATTAAGAGCTGAAGACAAAGGGGAAACTACTGGCTGTGATCACTGTGGTTGGTTTTATTGTAATCTGTTAACAGGCTATAGCAGAGATGCCAGCCTATCAAGTGAAGAGATGGCCCCTCCAGCTGTGGAACATTTCAATCATGACTGAATTTCCAGTTATGAGTGAACATGTTTACTGCTGCTCATGCGGTATCTAGTTTGTGGATAAATACAAGATTTAAGTTGCCAAGGCCATCTATGCTATGACAAGAACTAAACTCCCAAAAGACTATGCATTATATATAATGTGAGCAGTAGAGTTTCTTAATACTGTATGTCACTGCAAAGATGCAAAACTAGTTTCAATATATTGCTATTTTTAGTAAGCAAACATATATAAAACGCTCAAATCTGCTATAAACCAAGAAGCCAGAAGATAGTAATAAATGAAGTGTATTAGTAGGACTTTGAATATGCAGGTGTACAAAGTACTCAAAATCAACATAGTTCAAAGGAATTAAAGAGGAGCTTCCACAGAGGGCTAGACTAGCAAGGGCAAAAAATCCACAGACATTTTTCCATTTAGTTTGCACTTACTTTAAGAGGCTGGTTTGAATAAGAGCCTTTTCCTTTCCTCCTTCTGTTATAACCTGCAATGAAGTCAAAATTCTATGCCTGCAATATCAGAATTGATTGAAACAAGGTGGTGATGCTCTAGTCCACGGGCGTCGCTGGCGCTGGGCACGCGCCCCGAACCCCAGCGCCAGTGCCCCGGATCTCCGGCCCAATCGGGCCAGAGATCTGGGACCCAGCCGTCAGTGGCTGCAGCAGCCCCATCCCCTGCTGGGGATGTGGGGCACGGCTGCGGCGGCCCCATCCCCTGCTGGGGGTGCGGTACCCGGTAGGATGTGGCCGTGGTGGCCCTGCCCCCTACTGGGGGTCTGGGGCCTGGGTGGCTGTGGCCGCGGCCGCGGTGGCCCCCTCCCCCACTGGGGATGCAAGGCCTGGCCCTTTCCCTGGCCAGGGGTGGGGCCTGTAGGCTGGGGGCAGGGCCTGGGCCCATGCCCTAGGTCTCTCCTGCAGCCAGGGATGCGCCCCTGCTCTGGTCCCAGTAAGTCAATGGCAAAACTCTGATTTTCTTTGCCAGGACCAAAATTTCATCCTAAATGTTTGCAATGTCACAAATTCAGTCTTATGATTTCACTTCTGGATCAAATAACAGAAGAACAAACAAGGAGTCTTGTGGTATTTTTAGGCTATGTCTACACCGAAAAGCTTAGTTTGGACTTTCTCAGTCTGAACTAAGTACTGTAGTTCAAAGTTAGTTTGAATGAAGTGCAGTTTTTTAAGTTCAAACTAACTTTTTAGTTCAAACTAAAAAACCATGCTTAGCTCAAACTAACCACTATGTTGAACTTATTTAGTTTGGATTAGCATGTCTCCATTGGGCTACTTCAAACTAAAAATGCAAATGAGTTTGAACTAAGCAGTTAGTTTAGACTAACTAGACAAACTAAGTAGTTCAAATGAAGCTAAAGTTTAGTTCTAGTTTCAGACTAAGCTAAAGTTTAGTTTCAAACTAAGCAAAGTTCAAACTAAGCTAAAATAATTTTAGTTTGAACTAGGAAAAACCTAGTGTAGACAGGATTCAAATTAGTTCAGACTAAGCTTGCTTAGTCTGAACTAATTTGCTAATGTAGACGTAGCCTTAAAGACTAACAAATTTATCACATAAGCTTTTGTGGGAGAAAATCCCACTTCGTCAGATGTTTGAAGACAGAAGAAGATAAACTAGGAAAAAATCAGTGCTTGCGTAAAGACAAATAAACCTTATTCTTCATTGGCTGGCACTTTGTATAGTCATTTACACATGTGCAACATGGATGTGAAATTTGATCATATCAGAATAGTTGCATTTCATGGATGTAAATGTTTATGCAAGATATAGTGTAGTGGCTAGCACCTCTGCTTAACATGCAGCAGGATCTAGGTTCAATTCCCAGGGGGTTGGACTTGATGATCTCATGAAGTCCCTTCCAGCCCTATGGTTTGATTGATTGATACAAAGTAGTGGAGGATTAAGTATAAAACATCTTTAATAGGTAGCAAGTGTGGCAAGAATATAAGGGAAGAGAGATGACCCTGAACCAACATCTTGGCTCTGACCACCCCTAAATGTAAGGGAAGTTTGAATCTATTTCTGGACTTTGTGGCTCAATGACTTTATCTTCAGAAACAAATGAAACTGATATACGTCCATTGCATGCATTTTCCCAGCATGAATCTCCCCTTTAAGGCACAGTGATGACCTTTACAATTGGGGGTTTTAAAGAAAAGCTCTTGGTGGATGCAACTTTTACTACTCCTCACCTCAAACTTTTAGCAACAATATCTTAGAAAGAAACTGGAACCTCATCTAATCCAGAATCATTTTTTTTTCTTTTAAATGCATGTGTTGCTGTGCCTGTCTAATGGAATCAGTACCCATAAATTCTGTTGTAGTAGAACTGAACTGGAAACAGTTCGGAGACATTCATAGTTTTCTATTTATCACACTGCAGCATAAGTGAGCTTCTGAAATGCCAAGTTTCAAGGTCAAGAGATATGGAACAGCTACATATTGTATATATTGCCAGTGAAGAAACAGAACTGCATTATGCCAGCCAATATATACCAAAGTCTGATATGGCGCAGATAGTAAATAGAGTCCAATGAGGCTCCTGTTGAAGAATTATAGTAGTCAAAGGAAACTTACCTTACAAAAACATAAATAAAAACCAGCTGTTGCTTGTAAGCTGAATAAGAATTAAGGCAAGCCAAGCAGTGCCAAGATCAGTCAGTGGGGTGATTGTGAATGGGAGATGGCAGCTTGCTATTCAGCAGTCAGCATCCATATGCTCTGTGATTTGGGATTTTAGTTTTATGGGCACTTAGCTTCTTAATTTAAAAAGGATTGCAAAGAAGACCAAACTGGGAACATTATTTTTAGGAATATCTAGGGGGAGGAGAAATAAAAAAGACTGCAAGTGATTTCTGTAAGCTATAAACAAGGGATTCTAAAATGGGATTCAATAGGCCTTTCCCACACTCCTGATTCAGCAATGATATTTTACAGAAAAAAAAAGCTGATGGTAAAATAGATCTCTGTTGTCTCCATTTGGTATGTTGGCTTCTTTAAAAATTGCCAGATTTACATGTGTAAATCAAGTGTTCAAGCCCAGAGAGAATATCATGTCAAAGATAAAGATCCAGAAGAAAGCTGAAGATTTCTCAGCTAATCAAAAATAGTACTGCTTGCAAGGTACTGCCTGAAAAACTGCTAAGGATCAAGTCAGGGATCACAAATAGATGTATCAAACCATATTGAAGCACTGGCTACCTAGATTTTAACAGCTAGATGTGGGAAAGAAAGGGGATTGCTCTGAAGCAGAAACTGTGAACCTTTTGATCACCTGGGGAAATCATGGTGGCCAAGAGGAAAAATTGATATCACAGGGAGAGAGAAGAGTCATGAGTGGGAAAAGGAACCATGGGAACAACACAAAACAAAACAAGCAAGGGAAAGCAAAATTATTTCATGGTAATACTGTGGAATAGTCTCAGAATCAGGGACCTGCCAGGAGACAGAATTAAGTGCACTCTAAAAACAAACAAACAAATAAATAAAAATTATTATTAGGTAATTTCCTCTGCTTTTTTCCCCTTGCATAACCAGAAAATAACCTCACATTCACTAACAGTCATAAATACCCATATATCAGTTGAGAGGCTGATAACTTGATGGCTTATTTGAAAAACTGTTTCTGGTGAATTTTTTATATCAGCAACTATGCTCTGGACTAAGGTCAATTTTATACAAGAGGCACCAGATATGGCTCCATAACTGAGGTTGAATTGAGTTTTTAATAAGATTTGTAAATCCTCCTCCTTTTTCTCCCTCCCTCACTATTTTCCAAAAAATAGTAGGCCTAAATTACTATCCATTATCCCACTTCCTTATGGGTCTGTCCATTACATTCATCACCATAGTATCTCTGTGACTATGTAAACAAACCACTGTAAGTCGTATGACTTGACAAAAGACCTAAAGAACTTGAAACAGTTTGGATAATGCTGATCTGTGAACATTTGCAAAAAGTCCTACAAGTTGTCAATTCAATCCAGTTTGAACAGAAGGGTCAAAATCATATACGTTAAGATGTATAGACTTGTCCTGTTCAGCCACCCAAGGAACTGAACATGGAAGAATTGAACTTACTATTGAATTACATCCTTTCCTGTAAATATCTAATGGAATTAACCTAGAAGCCTGACTGAAGAGAAGGAATTCCATTGACTTGTTTCTACTACACAAAATGCCAAGAACTGTCTGCATTCAAGGAATCTATGGAAAAGGTTTCATTTATGTGTCTTAATAGTTTTACAATAATGTTTAGATATGAAAGATGTGAACAGGAGCTAGCAAAACATTTCTTCAGTAGCAGCCACCAATAAAATAATTGGTGCTGAATTTGTGTCAGTGAGTTTAAAAAATAAACAGATAAACCCAGCCCTGGGTCAGAATGAGAGCCCCAGCAAGCATGCTGTGTTTAGCCTTTTATCATCCTCTGCACTGTTGATCTAAGCTATTGGTAAACATTGTTCTCAGAACTGCTCTTGGGCAGCATTCTTCCAATTGCACTTTATTTTGTAACCTTCCTCCTAGGGGTGAGGAAAATTTAACACTTCAGCATGCAATCTAGAAACAGTAGAGGCAGACATGATTGTGTTTACCAGACCTGCTTGGGGCTCCCACACCTACATACTAACTTGTTGTAGTGATTATGCACTGATTTGACAGCCCAATTAATTGATATAGGAGTTGTTAGTAAAGCAGCACAATTACAGATGATTTTCTACTATGCAGAGGTAAGACGCTAGAGTGAAAAATAAAGGTGGAACCAAATCAAAAATTGTGGATCCAAACTAAATGCTCTGAGGTTTGGGTCATACCCAGTGGTTTAACATGTGTTTGCCTCCAGATGAGGCCTCTTAAAAGGAAGCCGTCTTGTAAAGTCTCCCACTCAGCTACACATTCCCTTTCATGTGTACAAGCAAAGTCTGGGCAAGGAAAATTTACTTTTCCTTGCTTAAAAGGGAAACTGTCATGCTAAAAATAATAGAACTGATTCTTCCTTCCATTACAGGAGTTGTGCACAGGGGTGCGACGCCACAGTGGTCAACATGCCTAGTAATTGGTGTGGGAATCTCCACCAACGGACATAAAAGGTAACTTTACTGAAGTAAGTGGAATCACACTTGTGTGCTAATGATATAGAAGGGGTAGGCAAAATATGGCCTGGGGGTGAGATCTGGCCTGCCTGATATTTCTTTCTAGCCTGCCACCCCCCGGCTCACAATATGCCATCCACCCACCCCCTACACCAGGTGGCTCTCCACAGCTTCCCACCTCCCGGCACCCAGCTGGCTCTACACTATCCCCCTGGCTGGCTCTCCGCTGCCCCTCCCAGCCTTGTGGCTGATTCTCCGCAAATGGAGAATCAGATCCACTATATATTTGAAATGTGTCATTATCTGTATTACTATAAACTAATTACTGTAAAGTCAGAGTATTTAAACTGAAGCAGTTGTCAAAATATAGTTTCATATATTCTCTTTCCTTACTTCTTCCGTCTCATTCTCATTGCATAATGAACATTGAGTAGCCAGTTTCCAGGGCTTCCAAGAGCCACTCCTGGATTTGACAGCATGATCATGCTTTTTTGCAGCCCAGCTGAGATCCCACACATCCAACTGGAATGGCCCATAATTGCAGCCCCTGGTTACCAGGACCAGATCCTCAGTGTGTCTACACTGGCAAGTTAGTTCAAATTAAGGAGCCTTAATTCAGACTAACTTAGTCCCCATCAACCACAGACTTTTACTAGTTTGAATCAAGGAATTCCTTAATTCAAACTAATGAAAGCTTAGTTTGAATTAGTAATACCTGCATTTAGTTCGATTCTTAGTTCGAACTAAGAGTAGTGTAGACCAGGATTAAGCCTTAATTCAAACTAAATACATTCAAATTAGGGCAGTTAATTTGAATTAGTGCACTTTGTTAATTCAACATACTAAGGGCGGGCTTAGTTCAAATTAAGGTCGAACTTATTAGTTTGACTTTGTTAATTTGAACTAATTTTTATAATGTAGACATGTCCAAAGATATTTAGGTATCTAACTCTCCTTTGAAATCAATGAAAGTTAGATGCATAAATACCTATGAGGATCTGGGCCCAGGTGCCTCTGTGTCATCTGCTGACCTGTTAGCCAGTTGACTACTCTGCCTCTTGTCTTGCTGCTGCTAAATCCAGGCTGGAAAGGAATAGTCAGGAGAAACAGGTAGTGGCACCAGCAACACTAAGTGGAGGAGGCAGCAGGAACTGAACATGTGGGACTCAGTATGGCCTCAAGCTTCCCCCACACTCTCCAGCAGCCCCCCTCCCTTCCATTCACAACTGCTGAGTTTTGTGCAGCACCAGGCTCTTCTCCCTTGGAGTTCCACCACTGCTTGAGGCAGGGTGCATTAACCAACAAACAAAGTTGAGGGTTCTATGTAAATTTGCACATTTTCTCACTAAATGTCATACGTGAAGCAGCACAAAACTTGGCCTCTCTGGTTTTCGGTACAGAGATTTTCAGATTTTTGGTTCTCATGCTTTAGAACCATGCTGCAATGATGAAGGTGCATACATGGAAAAACAGAATTTATATATAGGTAAAACATTTTACAGACATTTTGTTCTGAGTAGCATTAACACATTAGAATTAACAGTTTGTAATTTTTTAAATTGTGTCTGTGCTAAAGTTTGGCCTAAACTGCTTGACAGCACCCCATAATTGATTGGCTATCTGTGCTTTGTTTGCTATTACTTTTGCTCTCTCTCACTCACTTTGTCAGCATCAACACGATTCATAGGCCACTTTTATGCCTATGTACACTAGTACTGAACAGTCTTCAAGAAATTTAGAATGGGATTTTCAAAAGCAATCATTGGCTTAATTCTTCTTCCATTGATATCAATAGGAGTTACCTAAATTAAGTTGTCCAATTATATAGATATTAATTTGCCACCCCCTTCACATATCTCCTGTTTGTTAATCTAAACTGTGAATTTAGTTTAAACACAATTCCAGCTAAAACAACTTCAGATATGACCAACTGCTTTATATGCAGATCAAATTCACTGAGAGAATGGTTTTAGAAAGCTGTTCAACAATGTTTTGGCTCCATGTGTGGGATATGGGGAACCCCATATTAACTTCCCTTACACAGACCTGAGTGTGTCATTAAGCTCCATTCACTGACAACTTTTTGATTTCTCACACAAAGCAACATAACTACAAATGGCTCACAAAGGTCATCAATCGCACTGTATGCATCCCCTGTTGACTTTGTTAACAATGGAGAGTTTGTGCAAGATAATTATAGAGATCCATCCCTATCAAATGTGTATGCAAGAGAACAAATTACTGTCAAGGCTGGGCAGCTTCAGGGGAGTCATAGAGTATGTATGTTTCTCTCTCCCACATCCCCAAGAGCAGGGATAGATAACAAGGTAAAAATGCTTTTGCGTGATCCAGTCTACCAGTTCTGCTGTTACCATCACTGAGTTTCACTGGTGCTAAACCAGCAATGGAAAAAGACTTAGTTTAGACACATGACCTTTTTTCTACCACATCATGATATATAAATATTGCAAAATCTAAACAGAAGTGTGTGAGAGCTAAAGACAAAGGATTTTCAATGGCCTTGCAGCTAGTGTTGTCACTGACATACGTGCCCAGTGAGCATAAACCATTCTGACTTGGCAGCGATTTATATGTACCGGTGATGACCCAGGCTGCCTGGCCATGAAGAATCAGCCGGAGGTTTGTAAGCTCCCCCTTCTTCTGCCCCATGTAAAACTCAACAGTTTTGCACTCTGGGCTCTCGTTAACAAGTTTTATAGTGCTTTCAACTTGGGTCTACTGTGTGTTGCTGAAGAATTACAAGTAGTTAGGATTTAAATCATTCTCACAGCATTGCAGACTGGAGGAACAAATACTGCAAGTTTTATCTCTAAAATATTTTACCCAGAACTCTTTTAAACAAAGTTCCTGTTTTCAGCAATATGGTCTGGTGTGCGTCATATAAAAGACTAGATTGCTTATTCAAATAATTAAGGGCTAAAATTAAATTTTAAAAAGTCAAAATTATCATCCATCCATCCCTTGGTCTATATAGACTGTAGTCTGTTCAGAAAGAGAACTATCCTCCTACGTGTGTAGAGCAGTGATTCCCAACCTTTTGGCTCAAGGGCCACAGATATCCTTTTTGCAGGCCTGCAGAGCCACCAGTTTCTGCCAGTAGGCCCACTCCGAAAAGCAATTTGCCTCCTTGCCCATTGATCTCCTCTCTCCCTGGCTGCAGAAGGGAAACCACACACATCCTCTAGCTCTGCACACTCTGAGTCCCAAAGCAGTGCTTCCCTTCTGTAGCCAGGCGGATGGAAAATCAGTGCTCCTGACCCCCTCCCTCTGGCTCCAGCAAGTACCCCAGCACCTGTGGACCTAGGCAAAGTGCTTTGCTGTGCTCCCTGCTACAGCCAGGGGGATGGGAGTACTAATCTCCCATCACTTTGATTGTAGCAAGGAGCTTGCACTGGTCTTTTACCCCTGAAGAAACATGTTCCACCTGGGTCCTTAGGCAGTAATGCCATTTCGCAGCCAGCAGGAAGAGAGCCAAAAGCCACTTTTGACCCCTGGGCCCCGGATTGGGAATCACTGGTGTAGAGAGCCTAGCTCAATGGCCCTAATCCAAAGCCAATGGAAAAACCTCCCTTTAACTTCAGTGACCTTTGAATCAGTCCCTATACAAGTAATAACCATATATGGAGAAGAGCTGTGCAAGAGGCAATAGCCTTAAGCGGTATTCCTTTTTGCACAGACTTCTTGCAAGGTTCTGGGTGGTACAGTGAGCACTCTTTATAGTACATCTTCCTGTTCCTGCCCTCCTTGCATGTAGAGAGCCAGAGCCACAGAAATTTCTCCATGAGGTCCACGGAGGGCAACCATAGTGAGGAGGCAATGGATCCCAGCTTCTGTGAGGACTTGGAGAGAGCTGAGTGAAGGGAATGATTAGATAACCAAGTTGTGTTCTTGATTTACTTCCTTTGGAAGCCCACTGATCTCAACCAAGTTTCACGCCATGTAACTTAGGACAGATTTTAACCTACTGTGTGACTCTTTGAAATCTCTGCTTATGAATACATTTACTAAGATATATTTTTAAAAGGTTCAAACTAGGTCACTGGCTCTTAAAACATGCTGTTCCCATCCCAAATCAGGACAAATGTTCAGCCAGATTCATAACCAAACCTAAGGACTACTCCTTAACATTCTCATAGGAGGAACAGGAACACAAAACCCACATGGCCATAGATGTGTAATTTGAGTTAATCTCTAGTAATTATACAGGTAATACAAGCAAATTAAACACTTCCCGTGAAATCCTGGTCCCCATGGAAGTCAATGGCAGAGTTCCCACTGACTTCAACAGGATCATCATTTCACTGTAAGAGTTCAACATACTTGAAAGAACCTGCTCTCATCTATTGATGCAATGTTTTGGCTCTGGAAGCGAATAGAAACATGCTTAGTGTGACATCTAGTGTTGCCAACAAATACTTCAACAATCACGTCAAATGCAACAGTTTAACATGTTATACTAAAAATTAACTAGCCAAATTATAGGGCAACAAAGCATATTAGATATCAAATAAAAATCTAAAACACAGAGATGGAGAAAAGTGAAACTGTTCTAAACAAATACAACTATGCAGGTATTTATTTGTTACTCTATCTTCTCCACCACAACCTAGGCCTCATTGTTTGGTAAAAAAACAACAAGGAGTTGTGTGGCACTTTCAGACTCTAAGCTATTTAGGGAAGGGACTAATTTGTTTAAGTCTGTGAAGCACCTAGAAGAACAGTTAGGTCACTGCTATGCTCAGAGCACAGCCTATTATACTGACCAATATTCTGACTGTTTCCTTGTATTCTCTCATCTGTCAGTATGGGGCAGACATAGATAATTTTTTTGTTCTGTGTTTATACATTGCCTAGCAGACTGGGGACCTAGTCCATGACTAGGGCTCTTAGGTTCTACCAATGAATAAATAAATAAATTGCGTCCCAGCTTAGCTGAGGCTACAATATAAATGTTAAACAAATACTTCCCTAAATAACACACATTATAGCATCAAAAATTGAATCGTACAGCTGAAATAACTCATTTAAAGTGTTGCTTGTGATTATTATGTGTCCAGTTCTTGTCCTCCATTGTCTTTATCTGGGCCTAAATTTACAGCTCCTTCATGTAACCTACCCCAATAAGGATATCAGGATACATAATACAAGAAGAGAGAAAATAGATCAGAAGGAGGAGTTCTCAGATTCTGTCAAGAAGTAACATTAGTATCTTTAAGAAAAAAAATACCTTTTTTGTGGTCAGCAATTTTTAAAAGCAGTTTGTTCTAAACAGCAACTTCAACTGATGCCCAATCAAAGTGTCCTATTTGTGGTGTCATATCATCTATGTGTATGATTTGCTACCCTCAGTAGGCTGACAGCTCACATCTTTATCTCACTCAAGATGCTTGGGCCTCCAATTCACCTTCTTCTCTGATATTCATGTTTGGAGATCAAAAACTATCTTAAAGAATCTTTATTATTGTTAATGTTTGTAGTCTGATAGTAAGGACAAGGTAATATGCAGGGATTTTTCTTATACAGACACCTATTTCTTACATAGGTAACTATACCTTACCCCAATTTTTCACACATGCTATGTGGTCACCAGGGGTTAAAGTAAGGTGGTGTTCCAAAGTCTGCTATTTTTAGGGGCTCAGCATTCCACTCCTACAAGTAGAAAATGGAGCCAGAATGCTGCGTTCTGGGGCCCACCATTTAAAAATAGCAGGCCCTGGAACACAGCATTGCAGCTCCATTTTCTATTTTTAAGAGCCCCAATGCTGAGCCTCTAAAAATAGCAGGCTGCAGAACAGCATTCTGCTGTGTTCCAGGAAGTAGGGGAGCTGCCCTGGCCCAGGCTGAGGCTCTGGCCTGACCCTGCCCTGACTGAGCATGTTCAGAGGCTCTGAGCATGCTCAGTCAGAGCAGGCTCAGGCCGGAGCCTCAGCCCAGGCCAGGCCGCTCCAGTGACATGGTGCCCAGGTAAGGGATGGTCAGGGCAGTATTCTCCCTAGGACTTGAAATTGGGGCGGTGTAGGGGTACTGACTAATTTCGTATAACACTGTTACTAGCTGACAACTGGGGGGATATTGGGAAATTCAAGGAGTTGCAAGCGGGGGGTGTTAGGGAAATCCCTAGTTCGGAGACAGGGAAGCCTGCCTGGCCGGGAAAGTGTGCGGGGGTGGGGGTTGGCCCAGGGCAGCGGGGGAAGACTGCATAGCACAGTGGGTGGTTGGGGAAGGATTTGGGGACCAGTGGCAAGATGGGGACCAATAGCTGGGTGGGGGGTAGGTGTGTGGGGGCACTAGCTGGGGTGGCTGGTAGGCGTGTGGGGAGCAGTCACTGGGGCGGGGAGGCAGTAGCTGGGGTGGGGGGCAGGCATTTGGGGGGCCCATACTGGTGTAAGGGGAGCCTGCCAATTTAGGAGGGTTCCAGGGCCCATCAAATTATACTTTAACCCCCGCTGGTCACCCTAGCACTCCCAATCATATTTCCAAAGTGTAGAGAGCCACAGGACATTCTGGAGTGGTGCACAGATGATCAGGGCCTCTGGTGGGTTTCCCAAGACTCATGACTGTAAGAAGATCCGGGAAGCTTGGGTGCTGGAACTACAGCTCCTCCTGAGAAACTTCACTCTCTCGATGATAAAATACACAGAAACTTCTGTAAAGTGTAATTCCATGGAGTTTTCTTTCATATGGGCACTGCAGCAGCTCAGTCTGAAAGGCAGCTGTCCTAGCAGTGAGGCAGTTGCTCCACAGTTCTTTTTGGCCTGATCACTTGAGAGGGGACCCTGGCCAGCCAAGTCATATGCAGCAGGCCTCAGTTGCTCCTGCATGTCTCTTTTACTTCCCTGAGGTTCTGTCACAGAGGTTTGGAGAAGCAAGAGAGGGAGATCTAAGCTAACCAACTCTAGCAAATTCAAGCTGGGGCCTTAGAGAGAGACATCAAAGAGTCTGGTCCAATTGCAGAGCCACCCTAATCTATCCTTTCCCCAAATCATTTCCTACTATATGGCTCCTCTGTTTGAGGTGTGGTCACAAATACATGCATATCCACTTTGTCAGTGGGACAATGTTCTGTTCTTCACAGCCTCTTGTGCATTTCCAACTCCCAAGCCAGGGAAGGAGGGAAGGGGAGATGGGATCTAGATCACTGCTTCCAAAGTAGCCTTAAGAATGTTGCATCCACAGCACCAGGCATCAGTTTCATTTCCTCATGTAGTCTATAGGTCTTTTAAAACTATCCCTCCACATGGAGCATGCCCAGCAGCTGCCGAGGGGTTGGGTCTCCCTAGCCCAGTACTACTCCCACTTAGTGTGGGGTCTGTAAATCTCTAATAGGTCTTACCTCAGGAGAATGTGATCTGGCTCAAACCATTTTATTCAGATCTCAGTAAACAACCTTGGTCAGATGAATGGGTGAGTAGAATTTTACAAGTTTGTTTTAAATGGAATGTACTTTAAGACCTCCATAGCTAATACCTCAAACACTAGGAAAGCTTAAAAAAAATTCTGCTGAATTCAAAAAGCACTTTTACAAAGTTTAGGTCATGTTCACCTGAGAGCTTCTCAGAAGAAATTAATTACCTCAATTTATTAGGGAACTGTAAGTAGTCAATAAGATGTCTGCTTCCTGCATCTAACACATTTGATGTTCATTGCTTGGGCAGTATGGAACATATTTGCTCTTTAATTATGGTTGAGACAGATTTATTCTGCTGCACCACAGAATAATCTTGCTTTCTTGAATCTGAAAGAGATTTATTGCTAGGAATGAAATCATAGAGGAGAAAAATAAGACTGTAAAAAGGTTTGTGTATCTTTTCCATAACTTTGTAGTGAGATTATGAAATAAAGATAAGTTTTCCATCTATTTTACCTGTCTAGCAATTTGTTTTCAAGAGTGACTATACATATTTTAACTGAAAGCATGGCCAATGGCATGCATGGCTACAAAGTCTCATAACAAACTAAGAAATATTTTAGTTTAATGCTCAAAATCCACTTCTCAATAGTGAAGATTTTATCAGTATTTCTAAGGCACACAATGTTTCTTTTAAGAGCACATCTTATTGCAAAGTGACTGGCCCTGTAAAATACATTCACTCACATTCCCAGAGACATCTAAGTGAGAACGTGCCATGTCATACAGTTAGTTTTGAGAGCATTATCTAAATTCACTGGTGATATATCAGAGGAAGGGCAAATTTACTGACTCTTTGGGTATGTTCACACAGGGTTCTTATTTCGAAAGAACAGAGGTTGTTTCGAAATAAGAAGTGCCATGGCCACACGACGCACGGCCATTTCGAAACAAGCAAACCGCTTGTTTCGAAATGGCCGTGCTCCTTTCGAAATAAGTTAAACCTCGTTGCCTGTCGAAAGAGCGTTGTTTCGAAATGGTTGTTTCGAAACAACGCCAAAGGGACATGCCATTTTGAAATAACGGTTATTTCAAAACGAGTTGTTTCGAAATAACCGTTATAATGGCCGTGTTATTTCGAAACAACAGTTGTTTCGAACTAACCGGCTGACCTTCCTCCCAGGGTGCACAGCGCCCTGGGGGAAGTCCCTGCCTGGGTTTGCCTGTGAGGCAACATGGCAGGGAGGGCTGACACAGGCAGCATGGCCCAGCAGCCAGGCCCCGCAGCTGCCACACACAGGAGGGCTCCTGTGTGGACTCAGGAGGACGTGCAGTGCCTCCTGGGCATCTGGCAGCAGCCAGCCATCCTTCAGCGGTTCCGGGCCAGCCACCGGAACCGTGATGTATATAGTGACATTGCAGATGCGATGTCCCAAGAAGGGCACCCCTGGAGCACCGAGCAGGTGCGGAGCAAAATAAAAATGCTCTGGCAGGAGTATGCCCGGGCACTGCAGGGGCCTGGCAGCCAGGCCATGTGCCTGTATTTTGAGGCCCTGGATGCCTTCCTGGGCACACAGCCCAGCAGTGCCCCTGCTGTGGCCGTGGACACATCCGGGGGGCGTCAGGCCCGGAGGCAGCCGCCTCCGACATCTCTGTTGGGGGACCTCGAGCCGCAGCACCACCAGCGGCGGAGGCCAGCCCCACGACCCCAGAGCTGTTCCTGGCCATGGAGGCGGAGAGCAGCGTGGAGGAGCAGGGGCCCACCACCGCCCCAGGCTCCGACTCAGACCCCGGGACATCTCGGCGGACCTCCGGAGCCCCCATGGGTAAGTATGCCCCCCCCCATGGAGGCACACAGGGCTGGGCCTTTCCAGCAGGTCCCGGGACGGGTAGAGGCCAGGGCCGGGCACCGGGGCTGGTAGGGCCCAGGGTTCGTGGGCTCAGAGGGGCCCCCTGGCCACGGGTCCCACGGACACAGGTGGCACCGCGGTCAAAGGCCCCTGTGTGCCAGGGGGTGGTGACCAGGGACTGGCTGGGAAAGATGCAGCAGCATCTTGGGTGGGGTGGAGAGCAGGCAGGGCACACCACTGGCCAGTGGTCTCAGGAGACCTCCAAGGGCAAGGCGTGGCTGGGTCCAGTTCACCCTTGTGGGCACCACGAGCATGTGTGCCTCCAAGGTACGGGTCCCAGATGTCTGGCAAAAGGAGACCATGGTCTCCTTTCTTCTGCTCTGTTCTTCTTTTTATCCTCCCATTCTCTGTCTGGCAGGCAGGTCAAAATACAGGGGTTTGTCAGGCTTTTTCCCAGAGGGGCTGAAGGATCCTGGACTGCCAGAGAATACCGATGTATATGGGAAAGTGTCCCAGGGCCCCTTAAACCCTGATGACTACCTCGGCCAGACAACCTTCTTGCCCAGGGTCCTCCAATGTCCTCCATCGGGTACCGTCCCAGCCTCCTTCCGAGGCTTTGAGGGCCAGGAGCCCTACCCCAGGGCAATGTCCCACGGGATCCTGGGACCCACTGACAGTCAGGGCACAGGCGTGTGCTGCAGACAGGTGCACACAGATGGGAGCAGCAGGCAGCAGAGGCTAACTGTGTTTTTTGCGTCCCTGCAGCACGTCACAGAGCCCCTCCGCAAGGGCCGGCACCCATGCCCGGACCCCACCGCCCAAGCCCCAGGACACCGTGGCGATGGTGGAGGGCCCCCAGGACCCACAGTGAGCTCCTGGAGAGCATGGAGGAGCTCGGTGAGACCATGCACGCTGCCATCCAGGCTTGGAGGCGGGAGCAGGCGCAGCGGCAGGCAGCTGGGCTCCGTTCCTTGGAGCACCTCGCAGGCGCCGAGGACAGGGTGGCAAGGGCGCTGGAGCTCCTGGCAACAGAGCTGCCAGCTGCCATCCAGGAGCAGGCCGCTGCCATCCGCCAGCTCGCGGAGGGCCTGGCGCCCCGACGTCGCCGGGAGACATCGCCGCCCCAGCGCGGGCAGCGGGCAGAGGGCAGCCGTGGGCACAGGCGGGGCATGCCACCCCCCCCCGGACCCTCCCACGGGCGTTGCCTAAGCCCCCCCGCCCCAGACCTCTTCACCCCTGTCCCCTCCCAAGTTCATGTTCCCTGCCCCAAGTCCCCCAAGTCCCCCTCCCAAGTTCATGTTCCCTCCCCCGGACCCCCCCCCAGATTGCCCCGTCCCATATCGCCCCCATCCCTTCCCTTATTGTGAATAAACCCCTGGAAAGTTATTCTTGGTTGTCTGTGTTTTTATTTGGGGGGGGGGGTTGGCAGTATGGGTGGATGGGTGCGGGCTGGCTGTGGGTGGACGGGGGGAGATGGTGTTTTGGTGCAGGGCAGGCCTGGTCCTCAGTCTTCCTCCGCAGCAAAGGCGAGCCGGAGGGCATCGCGGATGGCGAGGGCTCACGCAGATGGCTGCTCCCGAGTCGGCTGGGATCTTCGTTGTTCATAGTCCCTGGCAAATGCTTAGACCTCAGCCTCCCATGAGAGTGGGATGGGTTCCCCCTGCTGCTCACAAAAGTTGTGTAGCACTGCACATGCCGCGATGACTTGCGGCAGGCTCTGCTCAGCGAGGTGGAGGCGAGTTAGCAGGCACCTCGACCAGGCCTTGAGGCGTCCGAAGGCCCGCTCGACCACCTGTCGACAGCGGGCGAGGCGGCAATTGAACAGCTGCCGGCTGGGGTCGAGTGGCCCAGCGTATGGGCGCATTAGCCAGGGCCACAGGGGGTAGGCCACGTCCGCCACTATGAGGACGGGCACCTCTACGCCCCCAAGGTGGATGGTGTGAGGGGGGAAATGGGTGCCCGCCTCCATGCCTCGGTACAGGGCGGAGTTGCGGAGGACCCTGGAGTCATGGGCCCTCCCTGGCCATCCCACGTAGCAGTCTTGGAACCGGCCCTGGTGGTCCACAAGGGCCTGCATAATGACTGAATGGTATCCCTTTCGGTTGTGGTACACCGCAGCCCTGTGCTCCAGGGCGCGCACAGGGATGTGCGTGGTGTCCAAGATGCCAGCACAGTTTGGAAAGCCAAGGGTGGCCATCCCGGGCATGGTGTCCTGCAGGTCCCCGCATCTCACCAGGTGCCGTAGGAGGACGTGATTGATGGCCCTGGTGACCTCGAGGAGGATGGTGCCGGTGGTGGACCTCCCTACGCCAAACAGGTGCGCCACTGCCCTGTGGGACTCCGGGGTGGCCAGCTTCCACAGGGCGATGGCCACTCGTTTGTCCACCGGGACAGCAGGCCTCATGGGGGTGTCCCTGTGCTGCAGGTGCGGGGCGAGTTCGCCCACCAGGCGGGTGAAGCTGGTCCTGCTCATACGGAAGTTCTGGCGCCAGAGGTCATCGCCCCAGGTGCGCAGAATGACCCTCTCCCACCAGTCGACGCTGGTCTCACGCGCCCAGATGCGGCGGGGCACGGGGAGGGGCAGGGGCAGTAGCTGAGCCCTACGGCTGAGCTGGATGTATTCCTCAGGTAGAGGCCAGTCCTCCTCGGGGTCTGCAAACAGAGTCTCCCACAAGTGCCAGAGACCCTGCATGTGCACCGAGGGGCTGGGTGCTGCACGGCGCTGTCTAGGCAGCCGAGCACTGTCCATGGCTTGCAGCGTGCTGCTAGCATGGGTGGACAGGGAAGTGAGGTCAGGGCCGGCTTTTATGTGATTGGCTACCAACATGGCCGTCGACGTGGCCCAGGGTGGCAGCTATGTTGCCACACCTCCCATGCTGCACTGCCCCTGGGTCAAAATAGCAAGTCCACACTGTGGAAACGCTATTTCGATTCCCGTTTTTTGCTTATTTCGCGGACACCATTTTGTTATTTCGAAACAAGTTATTTCGAAATAACATGTTATATCGAAACAAGTTATTTTGAAATAACTTGTTTCAAAACAAGCACTGTGTGTGTGAACATAGCCTTTGAGTCACTTCCCCCTTGCTGCTGGGCATCCTCACCAGAGGTGTCCTGGAGAATCACATGAGCTTTATGGTTATGTCTACACTTGCAAATTAGTTCAAACTAAGGAGGCTTAATTTGAACTAACTCAGCACCTGTCTATACTAGGCTTTCATTAGTTTGAACTAAGGAATTCTTTAATTCAAACTAATGAAAGCTTAGTTTGAATTAGTAAGACCTACGGCTTAATTTGAACTAAGCCCTTAGTTTGATCCTTAATTCAAACTAAGGCCAATGTAGACAAGGATTAACCCTTAGTTTGAATTTAAAAAGTTTGAACAAAGCCAGTTAGTTTGAATTAACAAAGTGGACAAATTTAAACTAACGTTAGTTTGAATTCATAGAATCATAGAATCATAGGGTTGGAAGGGACCCCACGAG
>ML682038.1:3681171-3718916 GCA_007922195.1 Podocnemis expansa | reverse complement strand
ACTTCCTTAATTTGCCAATGAGAATGCTGTGGGAAACCGTATCAAAATTAGTCCACATTGTTGATTCAGACTAATAAGTTTGAGTTTAGTTAAAACGAAACTCAAACGTATTAGTTCAAATTAACAAATTCAAACTAACTTTTCCTAGTATAGACATAGCCTGTGTATGTTTAATGTGCCCCTCCAAAAATGATCAAATTTAAATTTTTAGGTGCACCCTGACATAGAGAATCAATGCTTTACACAGTCATTCCAGGCTCTTTTTTTTATCCCCTCTGTACTTCTACTACTTCTATTAACAGTAAGAAATTGCTTTCCTTAGGTCCAGATATTACAGGGGAAAGCTGCATGCTACTCCTTCTTGTCCTGGCCTGCCCTCCTTCATATAGCTTGCGACTCCCTTCCACTCCTGCAGCACTTCTGCGGTTACCATCTTGGTGAATAACTTCACAACATGTCTTGCTGATCTGCCATATGCCTTCCTGAAAGAAGTTGCTCTGTCACCTAATCACCAGTGCTGGTGTAATATCATCAAAAGTAAGGGCAGCCTGGGGGTGGGGTTTAGTGGGTATTATTATGCAGAAGCTCCCACCCAACTAGCTCCTCAACACTTTATAATGGGGATGGCCATAGTTACTGACCTTTGAGAGGGCGAAATCCTCTAGTTCCATTGCCCTGCTGCAAGTCTGACGCTCTGAGCCCCTCATCCAAATCAGGTGGGTGGAGACTGGTGGGGGGGAGGTGGTATAGGGAGCTCCTCAAGCAACACTTTAACTGTAAAAGACCTGCACACTGCTCAGAGGCCACTGATTGATCCTCCCAGTGTAGTTTATAAGCAAAAATGCAAGTTCAAATGGGGAACAGCATAGCTCCCAGTCCTTTAACCTCAGTTTCCAGTTGGCAATGGTGGCACTCTTCTCCACGGGTATAGGGCTCCATATCATAGTATGCTGCTATTGTACCTCCGAGCTTAGCTCAACACATTGCAAAACAGATTGCCTTTGCCATCGTGAAATTCTCTTGCTACTGCTGCTAAGCTCAGGTCCACAGCACAATCCTTTCCGACTTAACAAAGTTGATTTAACCCTTAAAGTCAACTTTCAGGGCAGGAGTTATTAAGTCAACTTAAGCAAGTGTAGCCAGTCAGTTTCTTAAGTCAACTTAAGCCTCTAGTGTAGACATACCTCTGGAAACCAGGTGATAGCAGTTCTGAGGCCAAAGCCCCTCTACTCCAGGATCGCTGGTATTAAATTATTAGCTAGTCATTTTTCAGAACAACTTATCAAAATGCAACGGAATATAGTTTTTCTTCGAAGTTTTGCTAAAAAGAGGGCTATTTAAATTTCACTTCTGCAAAACAGTTCTCTAGACCTTTTCTGATTGAAACATTGCTGAATAGAACAATGCATTTTAAAAGAATGCTTAGTTCTTCTCTGCCATGCTTTTCTATTGACCTCTGCTGAGCAATAAGCATACTGACTCCTTGGCTTCACTGCCTATTTCTAGCAGAGGAACAAAGGGGTTGATAGTGCAAATTCTTTTTCCTATAAGTTATCCTCTTGAAGTCAATGAGACTACTTGCATGAGTAAGAGTTACAAAGGATAGCCTTAGATTGAAGGGAGAACAGCTCTTGGTTAAGAAAAATAAATGAGGTACTGTAAACATACAATCTTTTAAAGGAGCTGACTTCCATTAGAATGTATAGTATGACTGAGTGATTAGGCATATAGTTGTAAAACTGTCAAAACACTAAAGATTAGCATCTTACGCTATGTCTACTCTGGCCAATTAGTCCAGACTACAGAGGCTTAGTCTGGACTATTTTGGCCCAGGGCCACACTAGAAATTTCTTAGTTCTGACTAGGCAAAGCTTAGTCCAAACTAGTTAGTACCAATGTCAGTTTGGACTTTCATGCTTAGTTTGAACTTTAGTTCGAACTAAGTGCAGGCAGGACACAAACTAAGCCTTAGTTTGAACTTAAGAAATTGAACTAACCATGTATTTAGTTCAAACTAAGTGTTAGCTCGAACTAGAATGTGTGGTTAGTCCAAACTAAAAAGTTCCCGATTAGTTCTCACTAAATGGGAACTTTTTAGTTTGGACTAAGGAGTCCAAACTAATTTTGGCAGGGGTAGACATAGCTTTATGGCCCAATTGTGCATGCGCTGGGCATGGAGCACTGCCATTAGAGTTAATGAGAGTTCTCTATGCAGAGTTCTTTCATGCCTAGGCTCTTAGACCACCTGTGACTAAAATTAAACACGTGTAAGTCTCTAGTAGGAGCAGAGACCTAGTTAGTGTTGCAAAAATAGGAGTACAGTAGGGATCGCATGATACATGTTCAATGATTAGACATGTAACTGAGGAGGCGCATGAGGTATATCTTACTCTGTGACAAGAACATGTCTTCCATTAACAAACATTACTTTAACTGTCTGGGGCTGAGCATTTTAAAGATATCGTTTTTCAGTTCAGATTTACATTTTAAATGAATGTGGATTTTGCAAATATTTTATCCATCTAATCCTGATTCTACTAAAGCACCTTAGACCCAGAATTAGATATGATGTTTAAAATACATATTAATTTTTATGAAAGGTTCTAAATTTGTCAAACTGGATATTAATGATAAAGGACTTGTCTGTCTAGTTAGATGTTGATGTTTATCCACACAAGCAGTGCAGCATTGGCAAGAGTGCAACCATCAGTACACCTCTGGTCTTGCATAAGCAGGAAACAGAAAAGGAACCATATGTAGCTCAGTGACGTTTCTTGTCCTCCTCATGAAAAATCCTGAGAAAAGAATAATATGGTTCCGTAAAACTGTATGTTCTAAATGTTTTGGACTCTAAATTAAAATTTTTCCCTTGGGGGAGACAAAGGGGAGACTTTTGGTATAATTAGTTTAAAACATACCATCTATCCAAGGCCAAGTATCTGGCAGAGACTGTACAGTAACTTACCAAAATCTATAGATATGGGCTGAAACCTATACTCTACTAAGTGTTAAAGGGACACTGTCAGATTTAAATATTTTTAATACCAGCTAGTCTTTACGTATGATATAAACAATATGAATGGTGGCATTTTCATTCTCTGTTTAGATGATGAAAACATTACTCAGTTTCACTTTTTGTTGTAGAAACTATATTCAGTTATGTTTTTGGATAGAGGAATGAAGCGACATGTTTGTCAGCGGTAAAGATGAATGCTAACTCAAAGTCCAATGGAATCGTTTAATGGGGAAAATGCTTCCATTTAAAAATTGGGACGTATCCTTACTGGACAAAGTCCTTTAAACAGGCTCTGAAGTGTAAGTATATATAGATTAAACTAGCATCAATTATGCTGAGACAATACCCCTTAAAATTAATAGACTAACTTTAAGGGGCATTGGATAAGACTCAGGTGAGATGAAGTGAGGTGCTAGAAATCTTGGTTGGGGTAGAGAAAGAAACAATAGAGTTGTTTCAATAATGTTCAATGTTCTAGTCTACATCTATGTTTAATTATTCTAGATCCAGAGCTGTGTCGCGAGCTTACCTCACTAAGAAATGCTAAAGAAGCATGCTCTCATCTTAAACTAGTTACTCTGCTACATTGCTGTCTAATCCCTGGACTTTTCTTTCTGTCTTAAATCAGAGTTAACCATTTTGTTTTAAAAAGAACCATCTGGATGCTTTGTGACTCTTTTACACAACAGGCAGCATATTTTTCAAAAATGTAAGTGCACCCTATTTTTCAGTGTGTGATTTACATGTTCCCCACTGTGTCTGTTCCACCAAGGAGGTGAATCTGCTACAGTGCAGTTAGAGGGATCTTTAGCTTAACCTGTAGAAACTCATGCTCTCAGCTTTGGAAGTTCCTGATTTTAGTCTCTGGTGACAGCTAAAATGGCAGGTATCACATAAGCAAGGTCTTATCTGGCAGTCAAACTACTCTCAACTTCATATGCTTGGGATAAGCTCCTCTGCAGGGAAAACATGTCAGCCAGGGGAAAGCATATTTTATGTCCCCCCACCTACATGCAAGTCACAGAATATGGGTTTGTACAGGGCCGTCCTTAGGGGGGAGTGAGGCCCTGGGTGAATCGCCTTCTGCGGGGCCCCCACTCAACCCCCCAGCACTTGGGGGGGGGGCGGCCAGCCCAGGGGAGGGGTAGGCGGGGGGGGGCAGCCCAGGGGAGGGGCAGGCTCCTGCTCCGGCCATCCCCTGCCAGAGACCAGACAAGCTGGCGAAAAGCAGCGGCCTGATTCAGTGCTGCTGGTCCACCTCCAGCCATGTGTGCTGCTTTCAGCTTTGTGTTGGACCAGCAGGGAGGGGGTGGGAGGTAGCGCAGCTGAGGGGGGCAGTGATACGGGCCCTGCACTGCCGCCCGCCCTGCTGCGCCAGCAGAGCTGAAAGCTGTGTGTGTGGCCAGAGGCAGACAGGCAGCGCTGAATCGGGCTGCCGCTTTTCGCTGGCTTACCCAGTCCCGGGGGGGGGCAATGGGATGGGGACAGCGGTGCAGGCCCTACAGGGCCCCCCAAAGCGCAGGGCCCTGGGCAGCTGCTTCTCCTGCCCTACCCTAGGGATGGCCCTGGGTTTCTAATAACTCTCAGATGCTGAGCTTAGCTCTTTGATGCAAGTTGTAGTGACTCATGCTTTCAGCTCTGGAGGCCCTCAGTTCAAACCTCTGTGTGTTGATCAAGACAGTGTCCATCCCACAAGAAGACAGACATAGCTCTGTATATTGCTTAAGGGAAAGAGAGTTTTTTCCTGTTGCTTTTAAAAGGATGACAGGATACCAGATCATAACACCAGACTCCTGCCAGCTTTAGAGCAGTGGTTCCTAACCTTTTTGGCTCTAGGACCACAGCTATAATTTTAAAACCTTGGGGCCACCTAGCTATCAACACATAAAAAATGTATTGATGTATACACCATTAAAGACTGCAAAGCACTATATACTTAAACATTTTGATGGTTCAGTGCAGTCTGTTCATTTTTACATTCACTATCTTAGACCTACAACTTACTCACTGACAAAGCACTAGTGAAGATGAGTGAGCATCACTACACGCTGACTGCACATGGCCTGGCAACTAAGTCACAGTCTGTGACCTGGTAAGTGCAGATCAAACCTTAACAACACTGAGTTTTAGTCTTCCTCCTCTTCAAGCTCGGTGAGTCCTGGTTCCTCTGCTAGCAGCACCTCCTAGCTGCACTGCAGCTAGACAGGAGTTCAGCAAGGAGGCTGCAGCAGGGAAGCCGCATGCATCCTGTAGCCCTGTGCATTCCACCTGGCTCCCTAGGCAGTAGTGTAAGAGCCCAAAGCCCTTGCACTTCCTGAGTCGGCCCGAGTGGCCCCAAGATACACAGAGGCAGAGGAGGTCACACAAGCATATGCTTTTATTTACCCACCAGATCTGGTGGAGCACTTCCCTAAGGAAACTGGCTCCCCGAGGGTAACAATAACATGGGTTATATAGTACAGTTTAGTGGAAGGGGGTCAGGTCTGATGGATGCTGGCACCGAGCCAATTACAAACGTGGATTTCGGGTTGTTTACCTTACATGGCTTGTCACCCCACCTGGTCTAAGCATAGGCTGTTTCCTTATATGGGGGATTACCTCATCTGCTGATCCATGGCCCATGTGACTGACCTCAAGGAGGGGGACAGGTGAGACGTGACCAACCTGGATCCCTGAAATGGTGTCTTAAGGCCCAAGATGGAGTTTGCTGACTTATGCCATCCCCTTCAGTAGCTTCCTTCTGCAGTAAGGGGGATGGAAAAAATCAGTGCTCTCCTTCTTCTCACTCTAGCAGAGACCCCAATGCCTATGGACCGAAAGGAACAGTTTGCTATGCTCCCTGCAACGGCCAAGGAAGGGTTGCATTTATGTGTGATCCTGCTGGCTGCAGCAAGGATCCTGCACTGATCTGGTAGCTCTGCAGCAACACACACTGCCTGAGTCCTTAGGGGGCAGCTTCCTTCTGCAGGAGCAGAGGAGGGGAGTGGTAGGACATTTTTGGTCCCTGGACCATGGGTTGGGAACCACTGCTTTAGAGCCTATAGCAAAGATTTGGCCTAACTAGCTCCTTAATTGCTACGGGCAGCCTGAAGCAGCCATGTAGCACTTAGGCAGTTGGTCAACCAAGGCTGAGAGGAAGTGGGTTTCTTTAACTGATTTTAGTCACAAGGAAACAGAAATGGGCTGTGCAGCTCTTGGCTGACAATCAAGTAGTACAGACCAGGACAGCTCTGACTGAAGAAGTAGGGAAGAATTGTGCAGCACCCTCCTGCAATGTCAGACTGGCAATCTCCACTAACAAGCACTTCTCCATTTAAAGTGAGAGCTGTTCTTTGTCATTCTAACCCAGAGTCATTGAGGCAGTTTACTGCTGTCCTAGGGCTTGAATGACTGGTGCAAGTAGAGGTAAGCACTGAAATCTCTGTAAGGTTTTTGAGGAAAGAAGAAAGCCCATTCAGCTGAGAATATACCCCTCCCCTCTAGTCCCACCAACAATTCCTTGCATACCACCTCAGAAGAAGTATATTCGCTTTGCATTAGGCCCAACTGTGACAGGAAGAACAAGGCCTATGCAGAGTTGGGTTTCTGCACAGCAAAAAGGGCTATATCTTGCTCCTTTGGTATCTCTTAATCCATTCCCACAATCTGGTTCTAAATGTAACCCCCTCCCTTTCCTCCTAGGGTTACTTGGGAACATGTGTGCACAGGTGCCTAAATTTGATGACAAGGAGATCCTGAGTTTCCCAGTGGTGATGTTGGGATTGTGGGAATCCTCTATCCACTCCTCTGCTGCAGTTCCTTTGCTTTACAGGAAATTAAACTTGGTGATGTCTCCACCTGGCTGGATCCTGTACATGCTGAGTGGCATGCCTTGGGAGCCTCCAAGACCAAATCCATTGTGGCTAAAAATAATCTGTGGGTGGGTCTAATCCAAATTTACTCATTATATATACACAATACATTCAAGGTGCTTAAATTTCATGTAACAAACCTTTACTTAACAAAGAAACTTATTATAACAGGATGGAATTGAATATTACTACTCATTTAAATATACAGGGGCAAGTAAATAAATCAGTGAGCAGACACAGAATACAGTTTAAAGGAAACTTTTCTAACTGGCATTTTCACAGCCCTTTTACCCCGACTCAGAGTGTACACTCCCCAGAGTTCAGAACCCTGACCTCTTGCTTGCATGGGCACACTTGAAGGGTTAATGAAGAAGACAAGACAGCACTCTGCTGGTCCGGTGCATCTGCTCAGAACCATGCGGAAGATCTGGAGTGAGCCCAAACAAATGTCTGCAGCCCTGGCCCTGGTTCAAAGGGACTGCCATGCTGGCTCCCCTCAGGCCCAGTCAGTCTCTCAGCAGACTCCCTTTTTCTATAAGCCCTGCTCCAAATTGGAGGAGGGGATACAGACACTCACACTTACACTGCAGGTCCAGCTAAGCCAGCTCTATGCTCAGACCCTGCTTTGGGCTGAGTAAGGCCACCAACCCTGCTCAAGTAAGGCTCCAGCAGCCTAAGGAACCCCAGGAGCAGTCACCAGCAGCTTCCAGATTCAGCCATGTCTCTCTCTTTCTCAGTGGAGACCCTCTGTCCCTCTGTGCTCCCTGGAGGGACAGGGAGGGTCCCTCTCCCTTTCCCAAGGGATGATGGGAGTTGTGGTCCCTCAGTGGAAGAACTTACAGCAGATAGGAGGAACTGCTTAAGCATTAACCTCCTACTTGAATTCAAAGGCCCCTAAAGTATAGGGTGCCTACATAAACATGAAAGTAGACAGTGCAAATAGAAAAGAGATCTGTCTATTACGGTTTCCTAATCATTTATAACTGTTAGTTACCATTCATGGCCCTAAAAGTAAGAAAAATGCATATTCTATACAAAGGCATAGCATAAGTGGGATAATTTATTCACCTCGTTATTTTACTTTTCCCCACATCTTGTGTGGTAGCATGACTAGGGATAAGTTTTTGGACAGCTAAATTACATAAATAATGATTTTAAAGAACTTGATTACCCTCATAAGATTCTACTACTAATTGCCTGCCTGCCTGAAAAAGGAAATACCCATAAAAACTAAGTTGGAGAACAAATGCATGTTATAGAGCCCTCCAAAGCAGTGTACAGCAGCTTGTGAAAAATAACAGCTTGCTGAAACAGCAGACTCATAAATCTGATAATACAAGAGGAAGCCTTTTTTTTGGTGTGTGTTTGTTTTTAAAGTTCAGGATCTAAAAGCTCTTCACAGCAAAATTACTTAAGAACAAAGTCATTTGAATAGGGCTTTTCCAAGTTCAGGGTCCGTTTTTGGTCAATTTTATGGTCACGGGATCCTTAAAATAGTCAGTGCGACAGTTTTGATGTTTACATTTGAAATTTCACAATGTATTCCTGGGAATCCTGACCCAAAAGAGTGCTGTTGGGGGTTGTGGTAGTACCACCCTTATTCTTCGCTGCTGCTGGTGGGAGTTTTGCTTTCAGAGAGGGGTGGTCAGAAAGCAGCATCTGCTGGCCAGGCCCAGCTCTGACACGACTGCCATCAGCAGCACAGAAGCACTGGTTGCAAGGTATGTGGGTTCATTGCTCTTGGAGCAGGTGGGAGAGCAGAGCTGACTATATGGGTGGGTAACTGCCCACAGTCCCATTTTCAGGAGGTTCTGTAATCCCTTGCAGCCAACCCACAGCTCCTTTAAGCCCTGAGCACTGGGCCCAGAGGTGTGGAGGTGGGGAGCTGAAAGTGCCATGTTTGGAAGCTCCTATCGTGTGCCAGGCACCAACTGTTTGTCCTAGCTCTGCTGGAGGGAGAGTCCAGCCTTCCTCTTCCTCTGCACAGGCCAAGCTGGGTGGCACGTATCTGAGAGAACGTTCCCTGGCTGTAGAAAGCTCGATGGCTGTGCTGCTTCAAAGGCCAGCTCTGAAGACTGTCCAGAAGTAAGGGAGTGCCAGTCGTAAGGCACTGAAGGCAGCACACCTGCAAAACTACCTGCAGATGAGGGAAGTCTGGGGTTGGGGGAGGGCTAATTTGACCCAGGAGCAGCCCCTGCAAGGGCAGAGGAAATCTCATCCTTCCTTAGCTCTGCTGGGACTAGCCACTGGAGCCTGCTGCGCAGGAGGAGCTGCCCCCTCTACACTAGCCAGAGTTCATAGAGGAGGTCAGATTTCACAGACCATGATGCATTTTTCCTGGATTTGTATTGGGTCGAGCCCTAGAAGATGTATTCAGGGCTTTCCTGGGGGCACAGGGCGAGCAGGCCTGTGGTATTCCCTTGCCCCAGCAGGCCAGAATGGCAGCGGAGCGGTCACGGACACTCAGCGCTGGAGGCGGCCCTCTTCAACACTGCAGGGGGGAGAGGCTGCCCACCCTGCACTGCTCCTCCCCAGCATTCAGTGCCTGCCCCACCCCTGACCAGCTGGTCCACCCCAGGGGGCAGGGTGGGAGCGCATATAGCCAAGGATCTGTAGGGCTTGGGGGTGGGTCTCCCTCCCCCTAGGATGGACTGGTCAGTCAGAGGCAGGGCAGGGCAGGCATGCAATGCTGCAGAGGAGCAGAGCAGGAAGGGCAGCCCATGGCCCATGTCCCCCTCAGGGCTGAATGGGCAGCAGGTTGGCAGCATGGGGCCTGCCGAAACAGGGGGCCCAGGGCAGTGGTCCTGCTCCCCACCCCTCCTCCCAGCATGGCCCAGTATTTATTACCACACTCTAATAAAAAGCAAGTCACAACCTTGGGGGTCTGTGTGAATAGTGACTCCCAGAGCTCAATCAGAGTTCTAGAGCAAAGAACAATGGCACCGATTTTTGGTCCTAATCCAAAGTGCACTGACTCCAGTGGGACTTCCAACAGGATCTTAGGACTCTTTTCTATTTGGAGTCACAACTACACAGCACATGAAGAGCAGAATTTAATCTTATTTCCTCTCACACATTGAAAACGTTTCTACAAATGCTGAAATTTACCAGTGTGTGATGTATTTCTTATAAATTCAGTGGGGGTAAATACTGAGACCTGATAACAGCTCTCACAAGAGCACAAATATTTTAAATGTGATCACTCTGCATACCGATCTGTTCATTTGTATATTTTCAGTGTTCTGTGTGTTTTCACAGGTTGCTATGTCAGCTTTACATGACTGATATTCCAGGCAGCTTAATGCTGTTCTCTTTCATCACCTGTTCTCTATTGACACCATGCTGTAGGTCTTTATTCAGTCCCTAGGCTCCACTGACAACTGAGGCCTCTTGTGGGTCAGTCAGGAACTGTTCTAATTTATGGCAGCTTCCTAAAGATTCTCTATGGACTAATTCAGTTCTGAGCATCCCAGAATTCCTGTCGAGCCATTTCCTTTATTGACTCATAGCTGACCCCAGGTCTAGACTTATAAGGGCAGTGTAGCCTTACACACTGCCTAAAATGGGGGGATTCTCCCCTGATTCTTCACCAGGCTTTTATGATCCGGGTAAACCATCATCTACCATATGCTGATGTGCCCTGGACTTGCATGAGGAAGAAATAGAAGAGCAATACATATAGCTCAGTTAAGATGTCCACTCAGTGCCAATTAAGACTATTATAATAATTTAGTCTTTACATAAAAGGGCCCTAGAAATTCCCACAGTAAGTACTTAGTCAAGCCCCCTAATGCAGCAGTATTCGAAGCACACAGGCTACAGAGGTGTATTAAAAGTGATACAAAAATAAACAAGTGACATTTCTGGCAGATGCCAAAGGCAGCAATAAGGACTGGGTGCAATTTGTCTGAGAGCTTTTTCTAAAATAAATAAAATAGCTCCAGCCTCTACCCACAGTTGTACTCCTACTTGAGCTTTGAGAAATTTAAATATAACATCTCTGTTCATCGCTGCAAGTGGGTTCCTCCCTACTCAGAAGCGCTTGTGATTCTCAGGGAACATGGCAACACAGCAAGGGGCAAAGGAGAAAGAGTACCCCCCCACACCTCTCTGAAAAGGACCAAACCCATTTGTGTACCACAAGAATAGCGACAGCCCAGTTCAAAGTATTTATTATCCAGTTTATTGAATCCAGCACAGTTACCAAATCACCACACACAGGTCTGGTTAGACTCACGGATCATCTGGGAATATGAGTGGTTGGCTCTGCTCAACCTGTTTGCTTCAGTCCAGAGAGCTCTACACAACCAGATCCTGCTCTGATGTTCAGCTGTATCAGTAGTTCCAACCTTTTTGACTCAAGGGCACAGATATAATTTTTACAACCCTGAAGGGCCACCAGTCTCTGGCAGCAGTCTTTCCCTGGGGTCAGACAAAAGGAGTTCAGCAAGGAGGCTGCCTCCTCACTGACCTCCTGTCTCCCTGGCTGCAGCAGGGATACTGCATGCAACCGGTAGCTTCATGGGCTCCATCTGCATCCCAAGGAAGTGACTCCCTCCTGCAGTCTGGGGGGAAAGGAGATCAGTGCTCTCTTCCTTCTAGCTCCAGCAGGGACCCAGCATCCAGGGACTTCCGCAGAGTGCTTTGCCATGCTCCCTGATAATCAGGGGGAGGGGAGTGCTGCTCTCCCATGCCCTTGACTGCAGCAAGGATCCTGCACCTGTCTTGTAACCCCCATAGCAATGTGCTCCACTTGAGTCCATAGGCAGTGGCTCCGTTCTACAACCCGTAGGAGGGGAGAAGTGGGCCATGTTGAAAGAAATGGCAGGCTGGGAACCACTGAAGTACATGAGCCACTTCTCTGACATCAGCTCTGCCCCTGCTCATCTCTCTGGGCCTGTGAAATCTAGCTTTGAGTTGCCACCATCATCTGTCAGGCTACCATAAAGATACTGGACTGCACAGCTGCTGTGGGCCTGACCTTCTGTAAAGTGGCCTTAGTGTGTAAGGCATTGAACTGCTGCTCCTACTTGGCTGGTTGGGCCCTACTATGATGGCAGCATTATGCTTTTTTTGTTGCCAGTAACTCAAGCTAGTTCCACCCAGTCCTATCCCATCTGACAGAACCCCTCCACTCAGGATTCAGAATCCCCAGCTAGAGAGCCTAGAACAAAATAGGACCTCTGGAAAGCTCTCGCTCTTTCAGACAGAACTCCTGCTTTCTAGGTTAAAAATCCTCCCCCTTTCTTGTGAACTTGAATCCCATTCCCAAATCTGAGTCTGCTGCCTGTACACTCAGAGTGAGCCACTTACTCCAGGGCATATTAGCTCAAATCCTTTCCTTTTTCATTAATGCACTCTCTGGAACTATCAGAATACACAAATCCCAACTAACTGAACAAAACAGTACATGGAAGTATGGGTAAACAAAATTATAATGTCTATCAATAAGGCTGGTTCAGACTAACTTTTCCCCTACAGAAAGAGCAGAGTTTCATCTCTCTAAACCTTCTAGCCCGGGGGAGAGGGAGAGAGGCGGGGTGTCTTACATGAGAAAGTGATACATCTCTTTAACGTACAATGATATAAGCTCTGTTAAAATAGATTATTTTCATTGCCTCACCTTAAAATAAAAGTAGATATGGGAAGGCTACAAAGAAAACTGGAGGTATAGTGGCAAGACTTACTTATAAGAAAAGATTAAATATACTATAATTGTTCAGTTCAGAAACAGGGAAACTAGACATTACTAGGTTTAGCACTGTTGCTGTGTTGTCAGTCCCAGGATATTAGAGAGAAAAGGTGGGTGAGGTGAGGCAATATCTTTTATTGGATCAAACAACAAAAAGACACTGCCAATAAGTGATACTTCTTCACTCACCTTGTTCCCAAATTTAAGTTTTTAAAATTATGCGTCTAGTACAAATGGGCAACTCTTTTATACTGTGTCCTCAGAATACAAACACAAGGGACTGCTGCACCTAAAGGCTAGTACATTTAGTACAAGTAAAAGGCTATTGCTTCTTAGAGGATGGAAGTAACATGATAGATTCACTGAACAGAGTTAATTAAATCAGATATGATTTCTGATTTTTTAAAAAGTGATTGGATGATTTTTATGACCATTAACAACCATTGGTAGCCATGCAAGCTAAGTTAATAAGATTTAAAAAACAAAACCACCCAAATTCACAATGCACTATGCTAAGCTACATGTTTGAACAAAGCTCCTTCCTGGTCTCTGTGGGAGCATGAAATTTGATAACTCCTTCCTCTGAAATAGAAGGTGCTAGCACATGCTTAAAGCAGGGTGTTGGATAAGTAGACCAATGATCTGATTCTGTATACCAAATCCTGCATGTCTACATCTTGACTGCCATATGTGTCCTTTGTAATCAGGCAAACTGGACCTACTACCTTTTATACTTTCCTTCTCAATTTACGTGCAGAGATACTCGATCATTTACATAACATTTTGGCCTGCAATTTCATCTGATGGTCTAATATATACCATATTCATGAACACATTACATAACTAAAAGAGAAATGTATAGCATTAAACTCAGGCAAAAAACCCTAAAACTCCTAGCATTGTGAAATTAGTAAAATAAAAGCTGTTTCAATCCTAATTTGTTGTATGCACTTATGTAATTTAATTGGATTTGATGAAGCATGATTTAAAAGCCATCATCCAGTGCTCTGGGAGGTATAAACAATTTTTTTTAAAGCACTGTGAATAGAAAGACCTGTCAGTCCCTTCAGATTAAAAAGCCATGGACAGGATAAATTAAACAGGAATCATTCTAAGCCATCTATGGCCATGGTCCCATACCATCACTAGTGAGCCCTACTTAACTCCTATCCTCTCATGGGCATGGGAGAAAGGATGAGCCTTGCAGGGCACCCAGAAGGCTGATGGTTTAAAAACAAAACCAAAACAAACAAACAAAAAAAAACCCATAGGCCTGTGGAGACAGAGATCCAAAAGAGAATGTCCTGCCAGCTGCTCACTCTTATTCCAATGAGGTGTCTGCTCAAGCTTCTCAGTCAGCTGCATCTTTGGCACTATGTCAAAAGGACAGAAGTGGTTTCTGATACAGATCTCAGGCCATTAAGATCTATAGGTCAAAAGATCACATCTTAAAACAGAATCTGGAAATCAACTGACAGACAGGACAAGTTTAATATGCTCCCCAAAGAAATACCAGTTAAAAAACAGACCATCAATTTCTCCACCTGTTGCAGTTTCTGAATAGAGAGAGTCAAGGGCTATCTACATTAGGAAAAGTTAGTTCAAATTTGTTAATTTGAACTAACAGGTTATTAGCGGACTAATTCAAACTAACATTAGTTTGAATTAGTCCAGTTTGTTAATTCAAGCTAACTGCCTTTAGTTCAAATGTAAGTTCAAACTAAGGATTAATCCTTGTCTACATCCTCCTTAGTTCAAACTAACAATCAAACTAAGGGCTTAGTTCAAGCTACCCAGCAGGTCTTATTAGTTTGAATTAAGGAATTCCTTAGTTTAAACTAATGAAAGCCTCATGTAGACAGGTATTAAATTAGTTTGAATTAAGCCTCCTTAATTCGACCTAACTTGCAAATGTAGACATACCCAAGCAGTAGTTTCCTAAATGGTACATTCCAGCATTCTAATCTCAATGTGGCAAAGGCATGGCTGACAAGATCACTAGCTGAAATAAATTGGTACAATCTCACAGTTGTCCAGACATTGTACAAGGCCAATCTAGTTGGATGATTTTTCATGCTGAAGAATTCTTAACTGTCATGTAACTTACTAGACATACTAAAGAACTACTGTGTGTTGCCACCTTTTATTCCTCATTCAGATTAAACTCTGAAGAGTTCTACTCGGATACATTTGCCTCAAAAGTATTAGGTTTAAAATAGGGGTGTATGGGGTGCCAGTGTCAGGGGTAGTACCTCTGTCGGATGGTCTAGTTGCACCCTTCGGGGTGGTTCATCCACTTTGGTCCCCACCTGGCACCCAACTCTCACCTGTGGCTCCAAGTAGCTGTTTGCACGCAACAGTGGTCACACCCTGGCAAACCACTTCGACTGGCGGGCTAAACCAGGTGAGGGTAGCTGATGGGTCTTATACCCTCAGTATTCCCGGGCTTGCCTACCTTGCATGCGAAGACTGGACTCCGGCTGACTCTGCGGAAGTAACCTCTATCAGGTTTAATGGAGAGAAAGGCGGATACAGCAGTGCACTGTGGAGTGCAGAGAGTAAGATGAGGCACGTAGGTTATCTTGGTCATCCACTGCATCCGTCCCCATCCCCAGTTGTCTTGACTTGTTCCTGCCACTGGGAATTGATGGTCTCGGACGAGAGAGTGAGGTCGACGCTGCGCAAGTCTTCCTCACTTTAATTAAAGTCTCGTGCAAGTCATTAGTCATCCTTTACCCATTCCATTGTCCCCAAGTCCTGTGGCGATGGGCGCGCAATGTAGTGACAGGTGTGGGTACACTGGCAGTCGTAGCCGCAAACCTGCACACAGGCAGTTCATACCATAGGGTTGTTCCCCACTGAATGGAGCAATGGTGGAGTTCGGCAGCCGTCTGAGCGACTGAGCAGCCCTGTTTAGGACTGCACTGCTCACCTCCTTGGTATTGAGGAAGGGGCTAGAAAAGGTGCCCTAAAAATTGCCTGCTCCATGTTATCCTAGCTGGTTTACCATGGCCGGCGGGAACCCTACATATGTGGTTGAAACAAATCATCAAGGAAAAAAGCAAGGACTACAGTTCTGAACCTTGCTACATGGAACGTTCGCACGCTTCTTGACAGAGATGGTTCAGATAGACCCCCGAGACGCACAGCACTTATTGCAAGTGAGCTTGCCAGATACAATATTGATATTGCTGCCTTAAGTGAGACCAGGCTGGCGGGAGAGGGCGAACTTTGTGAAGAAAGAGCAGGTTACACCTTCTTCTGGAGTGGACGAGGACCTGCAGAGCGACGAGAAGCTGGAGTCGGCTTTGTAATAAAGAAAACACTTATTGGCAGGTTGGTTGGCCCACCTAGAGGTGTGAACGATCGCCTAATGATGTTGAGACTCCCCCTTTTAGGAGGGCAGAAGTTTGCCTCCATTGTTAGCGTCTATGCTCCCACCATGACCAATTCAGATGTGATTAAAAACAAGTTTTATGAAGACTTGAATGATGTCATCACTGCTGTTCCCAATGCCGATAAACTCATCATTCTTGGTGATTTTAATGCAAGAGTTGGTTGTGACAGCACCTCTTGGGAAGGAGTGATTGGAAAGCATGGTATTGCTAACTGCAACAGTAATGGCCTGCTGCTCCGTCAGACCTGTGCAGAACATGGTCTTTTGATTACAAATACCGTCTTCCATCTTCCCACTCGTAATAGGACATCATGGATGCACCCTCGCTCTAAGCATTGGCAGCTCATTGACTTTGTCATCGTCAGGAGGAGGGACAGGCAGAATGTACGAATCGCAAAGGCCATGTGTGGTGCTGAATGCTGGACTGACCACCGCCTTATTGTCTCCAAGCTTAAGCTTCATGTTCAGCCCAAGCGATGTCCACAGGGTGTGAAAGTTGCAAAACGCCTGAATGTCAACAAGCTGATGGTCAGCGATATCAAGCAGCATTTTGTCGATACCCTAGACAAACGCTTGCAGTCCACCGTGTTGGACAATCAGGATGTGGAGGCAGCATGGGCCGCACTACGTGAGACAGTGTATAACATGGCCATGGAGTGTCTTGGACCCTCTACCAGGAAGCATAAAGACTGGTTTGACGAGAATAGCACAGAGATAAAACAGCTACTAGAGGACAAACGCCGTGCCTACAAAGCTCATCTGGATGACCCAAAGTCAACAGCGAAAAAAGATGTGCTGAGGAACGTATGCAGCATTATTCAACATAAACTGCGTCAGATGCAGGATTCCTGGTTGAGCCACAAAGCTGATGAGATACAGGGCTTTGCAGACAGGAACGATATGAGGAACTTCTACAAAGGGCTGAAAGAAGCTTATGGCCCTACCACCTCGGGCTCATTTCCCATCCTCAGTGCCGACGGGTCTACACTGATTACTGATAAAGAGAAAATTCTCAAAAGATGGGCTGAACATTTTGACAGCGTACTGAAGTGCCCTTCTACCATCAGTGATGATGCCATTGATTGGCTGCCTCAAGTTCCAATTAATGAGACACTGGGCACTATACCCACTACGGAGGAGATACAGGAAGCAACTCGTATGTTATCCAATGGCAAAGCACCTGGCTCAGACTCCATTCCAGCTGAAGTCTACAAAGAAGGTGGCACTGCCCTAGCAGAGAAATTCCATCAGCTATTCCAGCACATCTGGCAGCATGAGACAGTCCCACAAGATTTCAACGATGCTTCCATCATACATCTCTACAAGCGTAAAGGAAATCGTCAGGTCTGTGACAACCATCGTGGAATTTCTCTGCTATCCATTGCTGGCAAGATTCTGGCCAGAGTTCTACTCAACCGCCTCACTGCACACCTTGAGCAAGGTCTCCTGCCAGAGAGCCAGTGTGGCTTCCGTGAAGATCGTGGGACTATCGACATGGTGTTTGCTGCCAGACAGCTTCAAGAGAAGTGTCAGGAACAAAATGTTGACCTATACTCCAGTGAGTGTGGTCAAACTTGTGAGGACAATGAAGTAAGTGTGTATGATGCAAATAATGTCTAAATTTTATTTTGATACGGTGAAGGAAATGATCTTATAAATTACAAAACCTTATTTGAAACATGCTACTTGAAATCACCTTCTTGAAAGTAGCATAAAAATATTAGCACTGTTGAATTTTTTTTGTGCACGCTCTATTTTGTTGTGTGCGTAGGTTTCACAACCTGTGTGCACACGCACACGCGCACAGCTTAGAGGGGACATAGGTTACAGGGTCTCTCAGTTGTCAAGCTTCAACATATAAACTGTACTCAGGAAGAAATTTACATGGGTGATATAGTATTGCTATTGACCAACTATTCAAGAACACTTAGCAGGTCAATATGTCCGTCCCCCCCCCAACCTCCCCCAAGCATCTGGTATAGATCACTATGAGAGGCCGATACCAGACTAGATAGTTATTATTCTGGTATAGAATGACAATTTCTACGGTCTTTATAGTCATTAGGATATATAAAACATACTTGCGCTATATCAAGCATATAAAATTACATTCACTTTTGTGTTAAAGTTCAGAATTTCTTTTTAAAAAGCTTCTCTTTATATGACTTGGAAGAACACACTTAGATAAATCAAATGTTATCAAATCAGAAATGATATTAAAGTCTTTAACCATATTAACAGTCAGATTTTTTCTAAGTGGTCATGTTAAAATGATCATGCCCTTCCACATAGTTATGCATAATCAGTGATTGCTTATGCAAGTGAAAAGCTTTATGGGTAACTGGACAAGTGCATGTGCAATTACTGAAATGCCATATACAGGTGAATCACAATAAAAAGCAGCAAGCTGCATACCAAGTTACAAAAACCACTTTTGCTTTTAATATTGTAATTTGTTGAATTTTCTTTACATGTACATAGGAATCATGTTCTTAGTATCAGAGATTGCCAGAGTTCTCTTGTAATAAAATACAAGTATCAAATGGCTATTTAATCACCTGCAAAAGCGGTTTATTGCCCCCAACTCCCAATATCCTCTTCCAGCCACCAGCCTGGAAACAAATAGCCAAACCCTATTCAGTTTGTAGCCTTTATCTCAGGACCCCATTTATTGTTCAACACAGAAAGAAGCAAATATGGAACAATAACACTAATGACTAGTCCTGTTCTCAGCCTAGATCACGGGGCCTTCTGGCTTCTGACAGCTTAATAACCAGGCTTTTCTCAGTCCACTGGAGTTGGCAGGGCCTTTTAGCTCTCTTGTAATCTTCTGCTGCCATCATCCTTCTAGTTTCATACTCCATCATGAAGCTGAAACCCTCATTTATATGCCCTAGCTGGGACGCATCAGACACTATCACTGAATGCTGTGCAGTTGGGTTGGATGATTTCTGGCACCTGCCTCTCCAGAACAGAACTGGTTGGTCACTGGGCCATTTGTAGTATCTCAAGATATGAACAAAGTCTGTTTGGCCACAAAGGGTGAAGTGGTGCAAACAATGTTTGCCATTCCCAAGGCTAAATGCCTTCAAGGCTTAGCTACCTTCAATAATGAAGGGTGAAACAATGCACCCTCTCTCCCAGAGTTGATGAGGGCAGCACCATCCTGGTAAGTTTAAAAAATACCAAACAGCTACCTAGGGTTGGTGTCATAGTATCATGAAGCTCTCAAAATACATGAAGTTGATAGCATTCTCACCTATGTGATTATATGAATTGCAAAGGAGATGCATAACTTGCAAGTGAATATATTAACAAGACATTGGAAGCTCACACCTGAAATATGCATCCAGATAAATTTTTACACATATGCTGGATGACTGTAGGCTTTCTCATGAGTGATAGGCATACCAGCATACTATTCAAAGTGAAAAATAAAGCCACATTAAAAAAGCTCAACATAGTTTGCAACTAGAAGGAACCTTAGTGGAATTCTCCACTATACTACAGGAGCAAATTGCAAAGGCATTCTATAGTTATGTGTCCATCTCACAAGGGTTGAGAACGGAACTATCTGGGTAGCACATCGATGGTCCCCCATCTAACTGGCAATCATTTTGGAGGTTTATGGGTATTGCTTACGCAGGAGACGTGGAATTCTAGTGGGGCTACCAATAACAACTGTAGCATAAATGCTAAAGACATACACACTTCTGTATTTCAGGGTTAAGCAACTTGCTCGTAAAATTGCCTGAACCCTCTCTAGCATACAGCTAGATAGCACTGGGGAAGCTGTGCTAGTGCAGAAAAACACAGGTCTTCTCATGTTATGAGGACAGGAATGGTTCAAATGGTAAAGTTCACACATGACTCCAGAGAGTTTAGTAGTCCTGGAATTTTCTGGCTAACCAAAAAATAAACATTTGCACTTCAAAGAAAAGAGTCTTCATTCTCCTTGCTACATTTCAAAAAAACTTCTGTCTCTGAGCAGGGCTGTGCCTAGGAGGGTGCGGGGCCCTGGGCTGCCTCCTGCGCCCTCCCGCTGCTCCGGCACAGAACCGAAAGTAGTTTGGGGGTCGGAGGGACATGCAGTGCTGAACTGAGCCACCACTTCTGGCTGGCTAGACCAGTCCCTGGTGTGTGTGGGGGCAGCGGTGTGAGCCCCACAGAGCCACCCAAAGCACAGGGCCCTGGGCAGCTCCCCACTCACTCTACCCTAGAGACGGCCCTGCTCTGAGACAGCTGGAGCTAAAGCCCAGTGAAGCCAATGAAAAGATTAAAGAGATCCTGAGTTACACATTTAATGAAGTGAAACACCCTTTTCATTGGTTGTGATTGACTGTGATTATTTGGTCAGTGACCCAATTAATTAACACAATGAGGGGCCCACCATGGGCATTTCAGTTATGACCTACTCCAATGAACAGATTGTTTCACATATTGCTCTGTAAGAATTAGACAGGTAAAGGACCCCTTCCACCAGTTAATGCATTAGCTAACATTGTTTGACTCTGACAATCAGCAGAGCAGGATGTGGTAACAAACTACATTGAAAAGGAGTACGCCATGTGAAGAGTATAATCTTAAAGCTGTAGTACCACAGAAAATAATGCTAACTCTACCCAGACCTGTATTAGGGTCATGCTGTTTTCTGATCTTGTTCTATTCTTAGCTAAAGATGGAATTACCAGAATTTAAATGCCAACCCATTGTGAAGAAGAGCACCAATGACACTGATGCTAATCTTCATTCAGTATTTTGATACTACACCGAGGGGAGTTATATACATAGGAGTCTTCAAAGATGACTGGGTCACTCTCCACTGGGCAAAATGTCACCTTGGGGTGGTTTACTTCGTGACAGTTGTCATTATCCCCAAAGGTCAGTTATGAACACTGGAAGCCACTCATGACGTCATGGGCCCAGTAACATCATCTGTGGTGGTCACTGGGAGGAATGGAAGCTACTTGTTTAGTGGCCATTTTCTAATTGTTAATACTGCCTGCACTTAACTAGAGAAATTAGTATCAAACCAATTGTTTCCTGCATCTCCTCTCAGCTTCTTTACCTCAGCCTCATTTCGTACCTGCTTCTAATAGCCTCCTTCCTTCACTGCCCTTTCCCTTCAATATTTTCAGTCCCTGCTCTTGGAGTTCCATTTAATATAACCCTTGCCAATTAACTTTCCCTCCAAAAATCATGGAACTAATAGCATATTTGCCACCACCACATCTGCTTATGTGTTGTAGCTCTTTCCTCAACCCTTTGTTCGTGCTGTGCTATCTGTTTAAACTTGTAAACTTTTTGGAGCACAGACTATATATTTATACTGTGCCTAGAACAGTGGGACTCTGTTCTTGATTGGCTATGTACTACTCGAACAAACATGATTAATACTAGTAAAGATAGTTAAATAAGCAAAATTAGTTTGAGCTTGCTTTATTTTTCTTCATTTTTTAGTTGGAACATAGGCACCCAAATAAATAAATAAAATAACCCCCCTCTTTTATCATGTTTGTAAGTTCTGCCTTAGTGCTTTTATTCTCCATCCTCTCCTTCCCCCCACAAATGATATTTTATTTTAAAACAAATTCACATTATACCATCATGTATTTACTCAAGGCTCACAGGGTGTGTGTGGTTTTTAATGATTCATGTCATTTCTTTATCTAACCAGAAATAAAGCAAACTCAGTGTTGAAATAAGACACTTCTTTTTTTCAGCATAATACTTAACACATGACTAACGAAGTTAATACATGCTGACAAGTGGAGTCGTTTTAGATTGCCATTTTCTTATACCTCTGTATTTAACTCTCTCACTATAGAGTAATATAATTGGGGTTGGAAGCATCACTTTCCTTTTACTAATAAAACACATTGATGGCTTCAGCAAAATGTCTGCTCACAAAGAAACTCATGACTGCTAAAAATGAATGGTCTGACAGTGCAAACATAACTCAGTGCTTATTTTCCATTTACCCTAATGAAACTAAGACTGGGTCCTTATTTTTAACTCTATTATGATAACTTGATCAGCCTGGGTAGAAAAGTAACTTTCAAAACCATTTGCACTAAGATTTTAAAACTTGTAGTAATATTTATTAGTAACAGTACTTAGAATTCCTTAGCAATGCTTAGTAGCAATGTTTTACAATGGTAGATTCCCTCCTCTAACACACAACAGAGCACATTTTTGGTAAGCAGTGCAATTCATTGTGTGCTTATAAATTAATTAGACACACACACAATGAAAGGTCTGAGGCTAAATTATAGAAAACAATTGCTGCAAGTGTAGCTTTAAAATAGAAGTAGTAGCTCTCATGGATCCAAGCAATAACACTGCACTGATGTACACTAGGTGAGGATCTAGTCCCTGAGGTTTGGAGCCAACGTCTCAGAGTCACTAAAGAGCTGGCATTGCTAAATTCTGTAAAGAGAAAAACCAAGTAATAAAACAGGCCAGATTCTGTCACCCTTTATGCATTTAAGTTGGACCCTAAACCACTCAAAAGAGAAGTTACTCTTTATTCAACATGAGTCAGGTTGGCAGAATCTGAACCAGAGTATTATAAAAGGAGCTGCTTCACGTCTGTCTGTCTTACTGGCTTCAGACTTAAGACCAACACGCCAGACTATTAGACTAGCTGACTTTTGTGGTCCCTTCTAAACCTGATTCTGTGATTCTATTACAATGAAAGAATAAAGGAGCAGTGATGCAGCTGACAATTGTGTGCTATTAATATTGAATAAGGAACTTTCAGTATAACACATCACCTATGATCACCTTCACAGCCAAAACAATGAAGATCCTTATATTGACAAAGATGGTGTCACCGTGAGCAACTTTTTTGAGTCAGGAAGTATGTTGTCTAAAGCAATTTCCCTTCAATGTAAAAAAACAAACAAACAATCCCTTCTAATCTGCAGGAAACATTACACTCAGGAACAGAAATAACATACTTCTATTTCATGGACTTTGATCATTTGATTATCAAATAACTGTGGTTTTTGAACAGGCCCTATATTGATGCACAAGACATACTGTAGTGAAAGAGTAATGCAACCAAACATTTACACGACTCCTTTTGGACAAGACTGTACTAGCTTATCTGCCTACTAAATATATAATTGCTCTCTTTAGCCTGGAAATATTGAGGTTGGTTAGAAAAAAAGTTGAACTTGTTGACTACTTTGGTGTAAAAAATGCAGCAAGGCGTAAATCTTGTGGTGCTTGTTTCTTTTCTTTAGGTTAGTTTCATTATCTTCATTTTTTTTCTTGAGGAAGTAACACAGAAGAGAGTAAAACAAAAATAAAAGAGTTTATAGGTCATACAATCAAGCAGTAAAATCAACCAGTCTTAGAAGGAGCTCTGCTCTAGTCAGAGAGGAGGACATACTGATTCCTGTCAGTGACTGAAGCATAGCTAATTAAAATGTACAGGTTGTGAAAAGTGCCCTTTTCAAAACATTAAAAACCCTCTGAGTTAAATGAAGGGAATACAAATGGTGTATTACTTGGTACAATGTGGTACACATTTTAAACACCACCCAGAGTGAAAATGCAGAAAGCTATAGAAAATGATCACTGTGCACAGTCTGGTCTCACAAGAAGCAACCAGTGCATCTTGGAAAGATAGCTGAATGACTCTACAAATTCTTGAAGGACAAGATCCAAAGTTTTTAGTTCATTCATATTATAACATTGCAATTTATATTTATAGTTTAATAAACAGTCACTTGCTACATGTGATTTCAGTGTCAACCATTTTAGAAATTAAATACAGCTACTGCATTCTCCTTACAGTCTGGAAGAGGCTAAAGAAAGTTCTAGCATTTTTGGTAGCATATAAGTACAATTCACATATTGTTTAAGATCCAAAGCCCATTAATTTTAGAAAGGTCTAGGATCCGCTCACGTATAATGCCATATATCTGAATGATGCAGTGCTGTTGTAGCACTGTCAGCCCCAGAATATTACTAAGTGGCTGAGGTAGTATCTATTATTCGACCAATTTCTGTTGGCAAGAGAGGCAAACTTTCAAGCTACTCCAAGCTTTTCTTCAGGTGTGGAAAATGTAACTCCACTTAACACCTTTTCAGTCACGGGGAGAAGGTAAAAGAAAACCACTTCACTGTAATTGTTCCCTTGAAATGTGAGTTAAATCTTATGCTAAACAATCTCTTTCATCTTGTATTTAGCTGTGACACTGTGAGTATTCCCAGATTCAAAGAAGAGCTCTAGTCCAATAACAAATATTACATCACTTTGTCTCTCTGATATATTTAAACTATTCATTATGAAAATTGGTACAATGTGAACTAACCATATTTTGTTGCCAACATCGGATCTGAAATTAAACACAGCAGGGGCAGTAAGTCCTTCCTGGATTTTAAAAGCTGGTATACGTGTACTGAAATACTTTTCAAGTCCAGATGTGCAGTGTACAGTTGCTCTGTAAATGAGTATGAATCATGATATGAAATAAAACTCTCCCTCCCTACTATATTTGTGCTCTGTTCTTGGTAAAATTAAAATGCAAACCTTTTCAGAACTGTTTTTTCAGCAGAAGGTAAATGATTTAGACTGACTGCCTACAGAACACCAATTATAGTATTTCACCCAGAATGCCTACATTAAGCCCATAAATTGTGACTGAGGTAGAGAAATGAAATAATGGTTTAGAAATGAACTCAAAGGCCTGTTATGATACCATAGAGTAGTACTCAATATTCAACTGTGACATTCTCCAGGATATAATCTGGACAGGGTGCTTTTGCACTGCTTTTCTGTGAGAGCTACCCCTGTCAGACTGCTCACACACAGCCTCCAGCATGTAAATTACTCCCAGCTGTAGAATATGAGCAAAATAGCCAGTAGCTTTTGAATTACAGTAACACCAGCAAATCCCCAGTCCCAGACCTTCCAGAGAAATGTACATTTTGTGCTGCCCAGCTCCATCCTGAATAGTACAAGCTCATAAAAAGTCTGTCATTTTATTAATATGAAATGATATGCACAAATCCTGTTATCCCAAATGGAGTTTCCCAAACACTTTAATCTAAACACACTGGGTTAGTCAAAAACAATAAAACAGGCTTATAAACTACAGAAGGATAGATTTTAAGTGACTTCAAGTAATGAAGCATAAAAAAGTCAGTGTTAATTACATGAAAATAAAAGCAAAATACAACAGCCAACTTAAAAAGCTATAAGCAAAGGTCATTTTCACCATGTTTCAGCAGTATTACTGGCTGAGTTTTGTTCTGTCAGGATCCCTCTGCCAATCTAGTGCCACTTCCTTTATTCTTCAAGCATTCCCATGTGTGGGTAAAGAAAAAGTGAGAAATAATTTGAGGCTTCTGCTCTCCCTTCTTTTTCACTGCTGAGAATTATCGCCAGTTGAGGTTCAGGAGACAGAAAGTCTATGTGGATGAGAACACCATGATTTTTCTTTTCCAAGATGTAGATTTTCCTCCCACACCCTCTTTCCTGCTAGAGAAAGACTACTTAATCAGATGATGTTCCATTTGATTTTGTCATCACTTGGCTGAGGTGTCAGCTAGCCTTTCGTCTCTGGGAAACTAGTTTGTTCCTGCATCCCAGACTTGGACTATGTCTTAGTAATATCACACAATAGAATCTTATAACTTTTTACAATGTTGCCACATGTGTTTTACTAGGACAATAGTGGTTAAGAGATCTTCTGTATGAAATTTATCATAGTACTGTGAAGGGGTGAACACCAGGGGACGAACTGTCAGACACATGTCAACCTATTTGCCAAGAGAAGCCTAGCTGGACAAGCAAAACATATGAAAGAAACAGTGTTCTTTTACTCTTTCTCTACAGCCACTCTCTCAAATTACTTCATGATTTGTTCTTACCTGAATCTCCTCTATAGAAGGTTATATTTCTCTGGCACCCCTTTGGGGAAATGGTGACAACCATTCCTATCTCAGAGGTCCCTGGACCACAGCACTGCTTTGGAGTTGTCCAAGAGAGCAGAGTGCAAGCTTCAGGTTGTGTTACTTAGGCATCCGCCCTCCTACAGTATGATTTCCTCACTAGCTGCAAAATCTTGTTCCATGAAGTGTATAATGCAAGAGGTGACCTTTTCTTTACTATTATATTGTCAGCTGTAAGTGAATTCACAGGTAGCTAGCTAAATTATGTCCAGGAAAAAAATCAGTACTAAGTGTCCAGAAGTCAAGAAATGCTATATAAACTGCCAAAGTACAGTATTTGCTTATCCTACTAAACCGAAAGTCAATTTCTGGCTGCCTTAATCATCTAAGAAGTCAGTGTAAGTTAAAGAAGCAAGTGAAACAGGATATTGACCTTGTCTTGTTAATATGTAGCTTGCTATTTAACTGCCTGTTTTAAATATAACTTGGCTTCATTTGAAGTGTTGTCAAACTGGGACTGCTGTATTGGGTTTTAAGTGCTTAATTTCCTTCACACGCCATCTAGTTCTTCTTGAATGTTGTTTCAAAAAGTAGTCAACTTTGCATAGGTTATTAACAATTTTCATATAATAATTTACACAATATGACAATTTACACACATATGAACAGATATTTCTGACCCAGAGAGTTTATAATATAAGGTAACTACTTCCTACACAGTTTTGAGTTTCACACTTAATTGAACCTTTGATGCTCCTCCTTGAGGGTATCCACTTAAGATCTCAGGCTTTCCAGTCACCTCCTAGCTTTGGGTAAAGATTCATGTCTCTCTTCCTTCAGACTAGAGGTTTAGGTTTGCAATCCCACTGCACCTCACTACAAGTTTCTAGCAGGTCTGACCCGAGTCCAGCACCTGTGGCTAACGCTTTCCTCAGGCTACAGTTATGTATACCACTTACCATCCAGTTTTCTCAAAACAAACTGCATTTATTCTTATGGCAAAAGAATTACAGAGAAAATACATACAAAAAATATAAAAGTTCCCATACACATCCCAAAAGCTTACAAAAGGTCACCCAGTTGACCCATGGAGCCCAGGTGGCCAAAGTCTTTCCACCCTCCTGCAGTGGCCGGGCACTCGGACATCAGAAGATCCTGTCCATTTGCTAGATCAGAAAGAAGGCCCTATATCAGTTTAAACACAGGCTTTTAATTCTAAAGTCCTTTCTCTGTTTTCTTAGTCTCTGAAAACCCAGTCTGAATCAGTATATGTGAACCAGATAGCTCTCTAGAGGTGTTCACAAGATGAGTGGATCACCTCCCCCTGCCACCTGATTTAGTTCCTGAAGGAGCTGTGTTAACCATCTCCTCCCTCCCTGACCCCCCAAGGAGAACACAACCATATGTACATTCCCTGGTGCAGAGTCAGTGGTCTGCCATCACTGTATACAAAGCAGGCACGATATGCCCCAGGACCAGCTGTGCCTGTGAAATGATTCCATCTGGCTTCCCAATGTGCAAACAAAATGGTGTCCTCCACACACTGTACATGTCAGGTCACGCTGTGTGAAGGATGCTAATTTACCAAATGATAATTTAGTTTTCTTTGTTACAGTCATTTTTTCCTGTTTTCTGCCAACATGTATCACTGGATGAAGCTGTCCAGAAGTGAGAATCTACAACTTCTGTATTGTACCTAATTAGGATCTGGCAGAGCTGATATACCTCTCTCCCTAACAAAAAACTCAGGCTCAGATTTTTCCAAAAGTGGCTAGCAATTTTTGGCTGTATTGAAACAACTACACAGGACCAAATTTCATAAGTGATGAACAGTCACAGTTACATTGAAAGTCAGATATCTCTTTATCACCTCTGAAAATAACACCGGAAGTTTCAAGTTGGTAACCCCAAACTTGAGCCAAGCAAACTTGGAAGCCACTTTTGAAAATCTCTAAAACTCAAGCCACAAAACAACTGCTTGAAAATAAAGCTTGCTGGCGGAGGTTTTGCTTTGTAATCAGCTGACCATATGATTCAACTCCTTCATATCCTAAATGGATCACAAAGAAAAAAATTTTTCAGAGCTCAGTTTTCTTCAAGACATCACAGAATGCCCCAGACTGGTTTTAATTATGGGGAATCTAGCCTAGATCCATACCAGCCTTTTCCAGTATACTACATAATCTTAAATCATATAGCCAGGGGTGTCGCTGGCAGCTGGCACACGGGGCACATGCCCCGAGTCCCAGTTCTAGCACCCCGAATGTCCGGGGCAACCCTTGCCTCTCCCATCCTCGTCCCCAGCCGGAGATTGGGGGCCCGACCACCTGCGGCAGCAGCACCTGCCTCTCCCGGCCACAGCAGTGCCTGCCAGTCCCAGCCTGGTTCCCAGCTAGGAATTCAGGCTGGGCTGCCTGTGGCAGCACTCACCTCTCCCAGCCCTGGCCTGGGCCCGGGATCCTGGGCCAGGCAGGTGGCGGCAAGAGCCCAAGGCTGGATCGGGCGGGGGTGGAGAAGGGGGGCTGGGGGGGGGGGGGGGCCCTCGGGTCTTTCCCTGAAGCAGTGATGCTCCTGCATATAGCCATCTCTTCCTCTCTAGTCTGAATAATAACTTTGCCTTAAGGATCAATTTAAACATATATAATTATACAAAATGAACAAAACATAATTGAATGTATAGCTGTAATTCAATTAGCATGCTCTGCTGCTTTAGAAAATGGCTTAGGAACACCAGCAGAATAAGAATGAACTATCTAAGTCTTCAGTTACTAATACACCCTGTTACTTCTGACATAGGACACATTACAACATGGCAGTAGTATAACAAGCCTAACCATCTGCTGAATTTAGATTCAAATCCTCAGTGGAAATAAACTTGTCAGGAGAAAACAGAAGTTTAAATTAGAACACCATGATGCAAAATTTATCACATGCAGAGTAGTATTTGAAATAGTTGCTAAAAGTCGCTACTAACCTCCAGAAAAATTACATAAGGCCAAATTCACAGCAATGAAAATGGGTGCCTCTCCATTGACTGCACGCTCTTTTACAAAGCCTATCATATTTCTGCATCTCTAGTCTCATGACTGCAGATGATCCAGATTTTCTTTTATATATGCGGCATTCTCTTCCTGCCTATTTCAGTGATGCTGCAATTCATCACCTTGCAAGTGTCTCCTTCTGTCAACTACTGAATTGTGTCGTTACTGAATGAATCAGGCAGCCTGAGCAGCCACTGCTACCACATAAATGCTGAGGCTTCTAAAGAAAATAAATGTCATAGCAAAGGAGAAGCATTTATTTTCCAAGCAGGATACATTAACTGGTAACATTGTTCTATTACAATGACTTCATTTCTATAGCAAATGATTTATGTAGGTTTCATCTACTGAATGTCGAAGAATCAATTTTTTGGGGAGAGGGATAGACTTAGCTCTTAGCAGTTGGTCTTTTTAATGGATCTGATACAAGTGGAAAGATTCCCATTAACTTTGGTGGGCTTTGGATTATGTCCTTTGTCTTTACCAGACAATCCATCTTTTTCTTGTTCTTTTTAGTTTTCCTGACATTTTTCACCTGCTCTTGAATTGCTTTTTTCCCCAGCCTTATTTTGCTTTGTACCTTTTCTTTTCTCTGGATAAATAAATCCTATAATTGTAAAATTTTAATTTATTGCATCTAGTGTGGGAAATAATTTAAGGGTCGCAGATAGAGCTGGTCAAAAAAATTAAAAAATTTTCACTAAAATAAATTTCAATTTTCATACAAAAATTTTTAAAAAATACTTATGATTAGCTTTTTAAAAAAGTTAACATTTCTTATTGTTCCATACATGCTCTTGACTATTGGCCAATAACAAAAAGAAAATTTTCCCTAACTAATTCAAACTACCTAACTGGTTTTTGCAAAATTGAAATGTTATTTTCTGAGTTTCTAGCTTTACAAGCTAGACAGAGAGGAGGCATCATTAATCATTTCACACCATTTCTACGACAAATGCATTTTCATTGTTGGTAGAAATTATGGCTGAGTATTAGCAAAAAATGTTGCCAGTGATTTAATTACTGTCACACAACTCTTCTCAAAGGAGGTCTGCCCCAATCTTACCCAGCCATACCATCCACTTTCCTTGATGCCAGGCTTCATGTGTGTCCCTTTGGTCAACCACAAGTTTTCATACAGAGAGAAAATCCAAGGACAGATTCCAGTCCTAGCTGTGACTCCTTTATGCCTGTTCCTTGAAATTCCTTATCACAAGAGTACTGTAAAAGCAAGCACATGCAAGCCCTAAATTGCTCTTTACTCCACAAGTAGTTCTGGTGCAGGGTGACAGCCATAGCCAAAAATCTGCCTCCAGAGATCCAACTTAGGAATTGGACCAAACTATGTTTATTTTTAGCTCCATAAAATTATCCAAAAGATAAGGAGTCAAACACACCAATTTGCGTTGCTTGTACTTACCAGAATGATCCTGGGGGAACTGGTGATTATATTACAATTTAAATAAGCTATTTTACTTTAAACCTTCAAGCCTCTGTCTTTGTCCCTAACAAAGTCTCATGATTTATTTGGGAATGTGCTTGTTTAAAAACAAACAACAACAACAAAATATCTACCATTGTCAGTTATATAGGAAGATCAGAATTATTCTAGCTACATCTGTTTCTTAGATTATAAACTTCTTGGGCAGGGACAGATTATGGCTACTACCTCAAAGAGTTGCCAAACCAGACTGGGTACTCTAGGCAATACTGTAATACAAATATTGAATAATAGTAAACCTGTGTTTAAATACAGCTGAATGAGATAGGATTCTAGCAGTTTCCCTGACCTGCTTGGACAATATATTTTATTTGCAATGGTCTCTATCACCTGGCTATTAGGTTCAGAGTGTAATTCCTGCTGAGTGATGTCGGTGGCCAGTGAGATACAGGAGGTCAGACTAGATGACCTAGTGGTCCCTTCTGGTATTAAACTCTACGATTTTATGTTGTAAGACATCCTTTTCAGAAATAAATCCCTCTCACACACCTTGTCATCCTGCTGTTCTTACCATCTACCCCATCATTTAATGGTAGAGGTGAGCAGAGCTGTCGTTGCTGGGGAGCTGTCCTCTCTCCACCTTGGTATCTCCCATTGCCCATGTTATTACAGAAGTGTTTGTGTCCAGAAAAAAACCCAGTAATCCAGCAAATGAGAAGTGCCAGACTCAAGAAGGTCATGATGTCATCATCTCTGCACACGTGCCCAGCAAGCAGTAACATCCCGCCCAGCAAAACACTGCATCATGATCAACAGAACTGAAGTTAGAGAACCCATGTTCCTTGGAAGTACTGCAACTGAGGGTGTATGGCTGCACTTGTGAGTTAGTCTGAACTAAGGAGGCTTAATTCGAACTAACTTAGTACCTGCCTATACTAGGCTTTCGTTAGTTTGAACTAAGGAATTCCTTAATTTGAACTAATTAAAGTTTAGTTCAAATTAGTAAGACCAGCCAGTTAGTTCAAACTAAGCCCTTAGTTCAAGCCTTAGTTTGAACTAAGGATGGTGTAGACAAGGATTAACCCTTAATTTGAATTCAGTAAATTTGAACTAAGGGCAGTTAGTTCAAATTAGCAAAGTGGACTAATTTGAACTAAACTAGTTTGAACTAAACTTTAGCTTATTAGTTTGAATTAACAAATTTTGAACTAACTTTTCCTAGTATAGACATAGCCAGGGAAACCAGGAAAATAAGAGACTGCATTACAAAGAATGGGGCAAATTAAACAACTTTACTAGGATGTTCAAGAGCAGAGGAAGCACTCAAAAAGATTCAGTCAGACTTAGGCATGAGGGGGATGGCAGAAAAGCAATAATGACATCATTACTCTCTCCCTGAGTATGAAAGTGTATCAGGTTCAGGCTGTCAGAACAGGACAGCAAAGGAGAGACAACACCAACCTCCATGCATATGACATTGTTAACAAGGAAATGCTCTATGTGATTTCAGCTGAATAGATAGGCCTCCTGTAATGTCATTCACTAGGGTGAACTGAACTTGAAAACAACCTTTAGAAACAGCAAGTGTAATCTAATAATTTACAATGAGGATACCTAATAGGAAAATGTGATCTTATAGTAACTAACTTGAAAAAGAACGAAAGATGCGAGCTGAAGTTTGGGGCTAGGAGTAATAAGCAGTACTTGGGGAATACAGCTGTACTAACTATGGATCTGATCTGGGTGCAGCATCAGAATTTTATAGCTGCTGTGCAATAAACAACAGGGGGAGTCCCATGGCCACTGGAGACAATTTTAAAAGTATATGCGATGTTTTCAAAGGCAATATGTGCTTTGAAGAAAACATGTGACTGGAAGAACCCAAAGGGGAACCTATGTGCTTTCCATGAAGCTAAATTCCAGTGGCACTACATAACCCAGTATGCAAGGATCTCAGAAGGCTGCAGGGCAGGGTTATCATAGCACCTATAGAAGACAATACAGCCTGAGTAAGCAGTAGTGTGTTTAAAAAATAAAAAGCCATCCAGCAAATTACATATCTGCCTAGACTCAAAGCCACTGAACCAGGCATTGAAAAGATGCTACAATCCACTGCCAACAACTGATGACTTCATGGCAGAAATTTCCAGTGCTAGAATTTTTATAGTCTGTGCTATGAGGAACCGGTTTTGGCACATAACCTTTGATAAAAATTCCAGCATGTTGACAACCTTTACAACCCCATTTGTTTGCTACAGATGGCTGCACATGTGGATAGGCATGAGCTAGCATCAAAGAAGACTCACTCAAGGGCTGAAAGAACTACCTGGGGTGAAAATAAGTGCACTGTAGTTTAAGTGAGCAATGATACAGAAAATGAATGAGACCATGGCAGAAAATTACAAGCTTTTCTACAGTGATGCATGGACAAAACCATAAAACTCAAGCCAGAAAAAATGTTACTTAAACAGCATGAGGGGACATATTAGACACTCACAACAGAAGGACTGGAAGCAGAACCCAACAAGATCAAGGCAGTCAGAGACATGTGGGCTTCAGTGGATGTGAAAGGGGTACAGTGCTTCATAGGAATAATGATTTTCTATCCATTTTGAGTAGGGGAACCCATACACCAGCTCACAAGGCATGATGTTGAGTAGGATGAAGTAGGTCCCCAACAGCAGGTATCTGACACTCAAACAATTAGCTAAGCGCTGGTCCGGAAGTACTTACCAGTCACAGTCATTGACATGCCAATGTAATACACTAAAGAGAGGACTGGGTGTAGTTCTTTCACAGCAGTAGCTAGTTGCTTATTCCAGCAGAGCCCTGTCAGAGACTGAATGGGGTACACCCAAACTGAAAAAGACCTTTTCTGATTGTTGTACCTGGAGTGGAATAATTCCTTCAGTACATCCATGGCCACCCACAATAGTGCAATCAGACCACCGATCCTGGAGACAATCATGAGAAAACTCCTTCTTAGTGCCCCAAAGAAATGGGAATGTATGTTGTTGCACCTCCACTGTTACCAGGTAGAGAGGGGATATTGTCGATAATGACACCTGATTAATGTTCCCTCTAAGGGGAGAGGGCAGCTGAGCAACTCCGGGTGCTCGCTGCACTCCCCCCCCGCTGCTCCCGCTCAGCCCCCCCTCCGGTCCGCCCGCCCGCCCCTGCCCCCCCCCCCCGCCGCTCCTGACCGCCCCCCCTCCCCCCCCCCGCCCCCCCCCCCCCACTTACCTTAGAGATGGACTGGAGCCAGAGGGCCCAGCCATAACTCCCGGGCCAGAGGAGCTCTACGGAGCATGCCCAGATTTTCTGGGCATGCTCCGTTGGAGCTTCTCTGGGAGGGAGTTTTCAAAACTCCCAGCCCCAGAGGAGTCTGTGGAGGCTGCCGGCAGTGCGCTGCCGGCAGCTTTTGCTGCGCTGGCGGCTGTGGGGGGCTGCACCACAGCGCACCAGCGCAGCTTAGAGGGAACACTGCACCTGATGTGAGTTGATATCATGGGCGGCGCATCAGAGAGCTGTCGGAAGGGAATCAGGATTTTGAATCCATTAACAGACTATATACTACCTCCCAGTTTCAACCTTGAAGCTGAGGAAAATCAAACAGGCTATAGAAGAGGACATTTGACTACAAGCAAACAAGAGAGCAATATGCCAGGAGGCCAGAAGACAAAAGCCAATTACCAGCAGGAGCACAATCGTATTTTCAAATGACAGAAGAGATGAATGTTCAGGATGGAATCATATTTCCAGAAGAGAGAGCTGTTTTCCACACCTCATTATATAAACATATCATGCAAAAAATACATGCCTTATCCCCAGGCATTGACAGCTCTCTTAGGCACAAGAATGTGGTTACTGGCTGGGAAAGAAAACATAACTCCATTCCTTGATAAAAGGGTGTGACTACTGCTTGGCTTGTGATAACCACCAGCAGAAAGAGACTTTGTTACCACATGAGCTGCCCAATGGACCATGGGAAAAGTTGGAAAAGAACTTTTTTTTATCTTCGAGGAAGGCCAGTACTTGATTACAGTGCATTACTAAGTTTTTGAGAGGTTGATGCAGTACCTGATACAAGAAGCAAACCAGTGATTGGCGAACTGAAGGACCATTTTGTAAGACAAGGCATTCCAGACACTGTAGTCATAAACAAGGGACCCCAATTTGCTTCAGAAAAATTCAAGTAATTGGCATGCAAATGGTAGTTTGATCAGACCCCTTCTTAGCACAGTTGTAACTACGGCCGGGTGAACAGAGCAAAGACCCAGGTGGGGAATTTTAAAGGGTGGCCACCAGCCCCTGCCTGGCCAGAGGTTCGGGGAGTGTCTCCCGCCCTGTCCCAATGCCCTGGCTGCTCTCCCCCGGCGGCAGGGGAGGCAGCCCCTGGCCACGTCCCCTGCTGCTTCTCCCCAGCGGCAGGGGAGGCACCCTCCACTGGGTCTCTGGCCGCTTTCTCCCGGAGGCAGAGGAAGCACTCTCCCCCACCGGGTCCCTGCTGCTCTGGCCCGGCAGCAGGGGAGGCACCTCCCCCCCCATAAGGATGGATCAGACCCTGGGCCGGATTGGGTCCAGGGGGGACCGTCTTTTCAACTGCCTGCCCTGGGTGCCAGAAGCTGTAGGTATGGCTCTGCTTCTTAGTGTTTTTAGCATACAGGTCTACCCCATCTTAGGAATGCTAAAACATTCTAATGCAGGAACAATGGGATGAAGGATCAAAACCCTGCTACCAATGAGAGGACGCCTGTTGCCACTAGAAGGGTGGAGACAGCCCCAAGAGGAAATGGCCAATGATCAGAGAAAACAGGCACTAGGGTACAAAAGGTCAGTCAAGCCAAGGACTTGCTGGTCTTAGAGACTGGCACTCTCGTGAGGATCCAGATGTTCGAGAGATGCTAGAAAAGAGTTGTGAGAGTCGCAGGGACATCCTGGGGTCATATGAGATGATTATACAAGAGGGACAAGATCCTGATCTGAAGGAACAGGACACATGAGCCAGCAGACACAAAACCCTGAGAGAGGCAGACCTTCAGACTAGATGATTGTGATGGTTCTTTCTGGCCTTAAAGTGAAAGAGAATTTTCAGAGGTCATCTCAGAACAAAGACTGAGGACCATCCGGAGACCAGCCCCAGAAGGAGAGGGAGACTCCATGGTCTCAGAGACAGGTCAACAGAGATATATCACTCCTCTGTGGTCACCTCTTTAAAAGAACAAACTAGATAGAAGATTATATAACCAGCTGAGCCAAAGACAAGACTCCAACTTGCGTACGTGCTAGCATGATGAGGAATACAGGCATGTTCTGCCCCAGTTAAGGAGGTTTGGATACTTTCTCCTCAATGGAGGTGAGACTGGGACAAAGGAGGAGATCCTCTGGGCTATCCCAGGACCCAAGGTCCAGGCCAGGAACTACCGTAAATAAGGGTTAGGGACTTGCCTTTGAATTTTGTTTATTGAAAAGTGCAGACTGTGAGGTTCTACAGGGACCTGGAGGCAATTCCCTTGATGAAGCAGCAAGGGACAGAGCGAAGCTTGGGTGAGGGTTTGCTGTGTGTTTGTGACTTTTTCCCTACAGCTGACTTCTGTTAGTTGTTTCTTACTGCAGGTGGGACCTGTTTGCACCATTGTTCCCTGATCAACTTTGAGCACCAGCCTCAATCAGCCTTGTGATCACCCTTCCCCTGTGTGTCTAATGAGGGGCAAGGGCTGACCTAGGCAGAGAAGGTTTTAAAAGCCAGTGGCCGAGCAACCAGAAGACAGCAAACAGGGGAGTTTGAGGAGGGAGTTTGGAGAGGCCACGATGGTGAAGTGGAGCTGCACTTCTGCCAGCGCCCCTTTAGTGTCCTCTACCTGTGCCTGTAGCCAGACAGACATCCTGACCATAGATATCTCTACCCAGATCCTGGTGTGGATTTGCAGGGACTGTGGCCTGCAGTTCCCTGTCAATGACGATCAGGCTGGGGAGATGAATCGATGTGGCAGGTGCCTGCTGGTGGAATCTCTCAGGAGGCAGGTGGGAGAGTTATAGAAGGAGGTGTCTCGGCTCAGGAGTATCCATACCCTGGAGAAGTTCCTCGACAGCATCCATGAGAAGTGCAAGAAGGAGGGCACTATCCAGGTGCCAGAGACTACTGCCACAACACTGGAGATGGATGGAGAGCCTGTGGCGGGGGAGGACACTGGCAGCTGGTTACCTCTGGCAGCAGACAGTGCTCCACCCCTGCACACAACCCACCCTCCGTTGTGGCGAAGAACCGTTACGTGGTGCTAGAGACATTGAAGGAGGTGGAAGAGGAGAGGCCATGCACCCCCGAGGCTGGGAGGATCAGAGCCACCACAGCTAGGAGGAAATGTAGAGTTGTGGTGGTTGGGTACTCACTTCTGAGGGGGATGGAGGCACCCATCTGTTGCCCTATCAAGGTCTCTTGAGAGGGATGCTGCCTGCCAGGTGCCTGCATCTGAGACGTTACGGAGGGACTGTCGAGAATCATCCACCCCTCTGACTACTACCCCATGCTTCTCATCCATGTGGGAACCAATGATACTGCAAGAGGTGATCCTCAGCAGATCAAAGGTGACTTCGGGGCTCTGGGAGCGTGGGTGAAGGAGTTTGGAGCACAGGTGGTGTTCTCCTCGATTCTTCCGGTCAAGGGTAGGGGCCTGAGCAGAGGCAGATGCATCCTGGAGATGAACACCTGGCTGCGAAGATGGTGTCGTCAGGAGGGCTTTGGCTTCCTTGACCATGGGCTGCTGTTTCAGGAAGAAGGACTGCTAGGCAGAGATGGATTCCATCTTCCGAGGAAGGGGAAGAGGATATTTGGATGCAGACTGGCTGACCTAGTGAGGAGGGCTTTAAACTAGGTCTGACGGGGGAAGGAGACCAAAGCCCACAGGTAAGTGACAATGTGGGAGACCAGGGGGAAGGGATGGAACTTGGGGGGGTGCCGGGGCTGTAACTCCAGGGATAGAAGAGAGGGTAGTTGGAACATGCAGGGGGAATCAAATAATCATCTTAGGTGCTCTAATGAAGCCCTAATACCTGAGGCAAGTGTGGGAGGTCAACACAGAGAGAAAATGCAGGGAGGCAGATACAAGAGAATTGAAAATCAAAATGGGAAAGTAGGGCAATGGGCCTGGTATCTTAGGTGCCTATACACGAATGCGAGGGGCCTGGGAAACAAGCTGGAAGAATTGGTAGTACTGGCGCAGACAAAGAACTATGATATAATTGGGAACACAGATGTGGTGGGATAGTTTGCATGGCTGGAGCTCTGCAATAGATGGGTATAAACTGTTCAGGAAGGATAGGCAGGGAAAGAGAAGGGGAGGAGTAGAACTACATGTAAAAGAGCTCTATGACTGCTCAGAGCTTCATTATGAAAGTGGA